>CAUYRH010162755.1:0-13937 GCA_963574655.1 Perodicticus potto | reverse complement strand
ACCATACCCCCACTGACCACCTACACACACTGACCATCTCCATCACTGACCATCTCCCCACACTTACCACCTACCTCACTGACCACCTCCCTCACTGACCACCTCCCCACTCTGACCACCCCCCCACACTGACCACCTCCCCACACTGACCATCTCCCTCACTGACCACCTCCCTCACTGACCACCTCCCCACACTGACCATCTCCCCACACTGACCACCTCCCCACACTGACCACCTCCCTCACTGACCACCTGCTCACACTAACCATCTCCCTACACTGACCAGCTGCCCACACTGACCACCTCCCCACACTGACCACCTGCTCACATTGACCATCTCCCTACACTGACCAGCTGCCCACACTGACCACCTCCCCACACTGACCATCTCCCCACGCTGACCATCTCCCCACACTGACCACCTCCCTACACTGACCATCTCCCCACACTGACCACCTCCCCACACTGATCATCTCCCTACACTGACCACCTCTTCACACTGTGGTCAGTTTAAGGAGGTGGTCAGTGTAGGAGATGGCCTTGTCCCTTATGTAGTCCATCTTCATGTGTTGGCCAGCTTGTTACTGTCCCTTGGGTGGGCAATTGTCAGAGACTCCACTGTAATTGTTTTTCTCTGAGTACATTAGAATATTTGTCACAAACCAATAACCTTGGGCGGCAGTGTCTGAGCGCAGAAAGCAGGCTGGGTGCAGTCGCCCGTTGCAGTGTAAGGGGCGAGGCCTGCATGGACCAATCGCTGCTGCAGAAATCGTCCCAGTGAATGAATTGCTGAGGTTGTGAAGCTCTTTTTTAAAATCGTGAAGGTCTCATGATAATGGAACTACAGGTCAACTGACTAGAATAATGAAATTGAGTTGAAATGCAGGCAGGTATTCATGCTGGAGCCCTCATTTTTTACTCAGGATCTTATAAAAACTTTGTTTCCATGACACCTGGATTTAAAAGGTAAGTGAAATGACAGTCTCCAATCCCCTCATCATGAATAAACCTCCAAGGCAGGAAGAGACAGGTGCGGCTGTGAACTGGGAGTGGAAAACAGGCCATGAGGGTCGTGTCACGGACTTTCACCAAAGGCTAGTGCCCTTTCAGTTCTCACCACAATTTAGAATTAAATTCAACATACTTCCCTCCCTGGGGTGCCCTGAAAGCTCAGGAGACACAGGAGATAGACAGCCCGGCACTGAGTCCAGCTGGCCAGCCAGACTCTGTCACCAGCTTTAAGTGTGCACCTTCTATTTCCTCCAAAGACGGCATTTGCGTCCTCCTTTGGCCTGGCCAATCGACTTGTTTTTCATCCCTTAAGGCAGAACTGCCAAATGAGCTAGTTGGTCGCCTCTGCCACGTATTTCATGGGCCCCCCAAACATGTGAGACTCTGTAGCACTTTTCCTTCTCTCCCATCACCCATCCTCAAGTCTGTCCCTTCCATTCTGTGTTGACATCCTTGAGAAGGACTGAGTTATTCCTCTGGGATGCTCTTTATCTCAGCACCTAGAGTAGGTTCTAACACTGAGAAGATAATAGATGTTTGTTCTAACAGTGAATGGGAAACTTCTATTTTTGGTAATACAGCGGGCTGGGTACTCAGACACTGAAAACAGCAAACACTTTTTAGTAAAATATATTGTCCAGTTTTTAAAGCAACAACAAAATAATAAGAAAATAAAAAACCCTCTGGCCAAAATTTAGATTATGGCAAGAACTTGGAGACGTAACCACAATACTGAGACTGGTTTTTGCTAAGGGGACATTTAACGAGTTGAGTAACGAGCCCCATAGGATCCTGGAGGCAATCCTGCGGTCCTCAGGGTGGGACTCCAGCAAGAGACCCTCACCCACAGAGCTGGGGCTCCTTAGTATAAGGATAAGTGAGAAAGGACTTGCCCACCCATACAGACACACAAGACTCTACGGAAAAGCCCTGAGTCCGAACGGTAGACAGAGAAATGACAAAGGCATCGCTGTCCCTGGACATTTAGCCACAGCTGCCTTTATACCAGTTTGCAACCAGAATTCAAATCACCTTGCTGGACTAAAAAAATAATCTCAAGACAAAGATTTAGTTTCAAGAGGTACCTTTCTATCACCTCCAGAAACAAACACAAATCTTTTTTCTGGAAAAATCTTTCTTCATCCCAGACCTCAGAATATACCATCAAATGCAATCGAGGAAAAAGCAACAGCTCACAATAAGAATGAATAAATGAATAAAAAACACATAAGCAAGCAGAGAAATAAGGCACCATGAGTGAAAACTAGAATGTGCGTGGATATAAATACAATTACAGATGCATACATTGATATAAATATATATAAATTCAGAAGTAGAGTCACAGATGTTAGTTTGGAGAAGTATCAGACATAAAGTTTAATAAATTTAATGAAATGAAAGACAAGCTTATAAATATGTGTGGAGAACAAGAAACTATGAAAATGATCAAGCACACATAAATAACTAATGGAATATCTATTAGTGAAAAATGTAAGAATTGAAAGAAGTATACCAATGGATCTCTTTGACAGAAGATTAGAGACAGCTAAAGAGAGCACTAAGAAATTTTCCAGAGGTAGCACAGATAGACAATATGAATGAGAGATTTTAAAATATGAAGGTTAAGACACTTCCCATACACAACTTACAGGATTCCACAAGAAAAAAAGAGGACTCACTAGGCAAAGCCTGTTAAGTATAGAGAACTCGATTTCCCAATCTAATGAAAAACACCAAATTATAGTTTCAAGAAGGTCCATGAATTTAAAAAAATCAAATCTAGACTATTGAAGAAAATTTTATCATCAATTAGAATATGCTTGAAGAATAAGTACAAAATACAGTTTTAGATAAACCAGAAACTAAGAGAGAGTTTGTCAACAGACCTGAAGTTTAAATAACATATTTCAGGCAGAGGAAAAGTGGTTGTTGATGAAATATCTGACATTTAAACAGAAGTAAAGAAATAAACAGTTGTAAATAAATTTTGGTCATATAAAATAGTATTTTCTTTTTCTATTTTTAGTAGAGACGGGGTCTAGCTCTCGCTCAGGTTGGTCTCAAACTCCTGAGCTCCAGGGATCTTCCCGCCTCATCCCAGAGTGCTGGGATTACAGGTTCGAGTCACTGCAACTGGTTCTTCAAAGACAACTTTCCTGGGGGTTGGGGTAGTGGGGAGGGTGATGATGCCAGCTCTGGGGAGAGGCTGTCAGTAAGGTAACAGTCAAAAATTCCAGACATTCGGAAGTGGACCTCTTTGGGGGGAGACATTATTCTGTCTCCCACAGAGAGGGGAAGAGAGGAAGGAAAAGGGAAGTTGTAAATAAAGAACAAAACAAAAAAGACCAAGCATTTGTACATTATGTAAAATAGTATGTGTGTATGTATAAAAAGTTATTTTTTTAGTTGAGACAGTCTTGATCTGTGGCCCGGGGTAGAGTGCAGTGGTGTCATTTTAGCTAACTTTGACCTCAAATGCCTGGGCTCCGTGATGCTCCTGCCTCAACCTCCCCAATAGCTACAGGCCAGTGGCTAATTTTTCTATTTTTAGTAGAGACAGGGTCTTGTTCTTGCTCAGGCTGGTCTCAAACTCCTGAGCTCAAGTGATCGTCCCACCTTGACTTCCCAGAGTGCTAGGATTACAGGTGTGAGCCCCTGTACCTGGCCAATAGAAAGTTTTAAAGAGAAAAATACTTGAAAAAATAATAAGGAAGGAGAGGAGGAGGAGGATGAAGTGGAAAGAAACCGGTACTTTTGAGGAAAAAATTAAACAAGTATAGCCATTCATGCCTTTGGGCAGGAAAAGGTATTTCACAGGAAAGCATTTGAAAATTAGATTTCTTTTCTTATAGTCTTGAGTTTCAGTTCCCTTTTTGGGAACAGAAAAGCAAGTAAAGCCATGGACAGGGATTTTTATTTTTAAGAAGTTCCCAAGGTGTTGGTTTCTAGAATAGAAACCTGCTTCTCCCTCTTCATTATAGACTCAAAAATGCTTTTTTTCTTTCTAAGCTGGTGTTCAGTGACAGGCTGTGCCCAGCAGCCCGCGGCTCTACCTGATAGGTGCTGGGGAATCCTTAGAAAGTCCAGTGTCTCAAAGATGGAAATGAACAAAAGTAACATCTAAAATAAAATTCTTAGAAGGAGAATCCCTTGGAGAGAAATGAGCTGAAATTAGATATATAATGCCTATTTTTATCCCTTTTTCTTGAAATTCAAATTTTCCAGAACCCAGATTACTATGTGAGCTTTTCTCTTTAATTCATAAAGAGTTTTATGAATAAAAACTTCCATTCTTTCTTTTCCTCTCACATTTGAGACTGAAAGTGTTCTCACATAGGCCACCAGTGAATTAATTCTAGCTCTGAGTATCACAGGAGGGGGCTGACTGCAAGGTATTCCCCACTGCCCCCCCAAGAGCTCAGGCCTCCCGAGGTGAACCCCATTGTAAGCCATTTGCCATGACTAAAAAGCTGCCTGCAGTGGGAAGGGGGAGCATACCACAGAGAAGGCAGGCTGTGTGAACAGTGTGGATGGCTGGCCAGTGGTCAGGGTGCAGAGCTGAGGGAGGCCCGAGGTGGAGGCTTAGAATGGAGCTCTGGGCGAGGGTGCTCTGGGGCGAGGGCTGCTTTAACTTGAGGCTCCAGGTTTTGCTCAGAGGCCTAAGTCTATTCCTTGTTTACGGATTTTATTTGGAATAGGTGGAAGAGAGAGAGCGTGTGTTTGTGTGTGGTTAGAACTGTGCAGTCCAGAGAGGTACAAAAGAGGTAATTATTGTTGCTAAGCTCTCATTACCCTGGTGGAATCTATAGTCACCATTTCTTTTAAGCTTTTCTTGAGCCAGTCCATTTGGCTAATTCTATGGAGTCCATGAAGATTCACCGTAGAAATTCCTCAGATCCCCCCGGGGCAGCCCGGGCCATTGGCAGTGTACAGTGTGAAGTCCTGTAGCTGGAAGGAACCAGGGGTCACCTGTAGCCCAACCCCTCGTCCAGCGTGGAGTGTCAGGGTGTGAAGATCTCACACAACCCACACCCAGTGCCTTCGCTCTTAAACTGTGGTGACTACACTGAATGGCTTCTTCATTAATCAACACAGTTTGCAGCCCTAATTATAAATGGAACTTTCTGTACGTTTACCGAAATCTGTCTCAGGGGACCTGCCCAGGCCCTCGAGCTGCCTGTTCTCCTTCCAGCCCGTTAGGTCCTTCGAAAAGCCAGACATTCCCAAATGTTTTTCCCCCCAACCATTTTTCATATGGCAAATACCATCATAGGCATATCTTGGATTGATGAAAACATCCCCAAATTCGATCAGTCACGGTTTTATTCCACACAATCTTTTGTACAAGAATACCACAGGACCACACGTGCCCCCAAATCACCACTTAGATGCTACAACCGACACAATTATGGACCACCAGGTTGTTTTGTTGTTGGAAAATAAGAAGTGCACAAGGAATAGATCAAAATAGAGGCATGTTTTCAGGAACGTAAATTTGCCAGCTGTGGAAAGATGTTAAATGGAAGCCACGGGTGGGGCTGTGTATGAACGAAGGGTTATCAGGGATAGGGAGCGATGTGATGACGATGGAAAGCAAGGTTGTGCATTGTGGAAACTTGACTGAAACAGCAAGCCCGTCCCACGCTTATTTAATCCTGGCTTCTTGCAGCATACAGAATGCATGCCTATATACATTCCCCCCCCTTTTTTCCCCTGATGTTTGTGGTAAAGAAATTATATGAGAATTAATGATGCTGCTAACAATTCTGAATTTGAACACGAAAGTTCATACCTACTGTCACATGCTCGTAATTAAACCCATTGAAAAGAGGACAAAAGTGAAAAAAGGAAACTTAGCAATACCCTGTCTAGAAAACCAGTGAATTAAAAAAGCAGGAAGATTTGAAAGGTTAGCGGTTTTTCTAAGCATAATGTATATCTCTTCCAAATAACATCCTTTTCATTATTATTCAAAAGGTGGCAATTACTAAATTCGAATACTGTAGGTGAGACTTTAATTTGGTTTGGAGCCTAAATCATTTCCAACATTTGAATGTGAGAAATTGTTATGTTAAAGTTTAAAAAAAAGTTAGAAAGATTTGGTGCATTTAGGAACTAAAGTTTCATCAATAAATAACAAGAAAAGAATTTTGCTTTTTGCTGAAAATATGTCATAAATTATCCACATATTTGGATAAAATTTTTAAAATGATTAGAAATCAGCTTTCTCGTGTTATTTTCAAATTTTCATTATTTTTGGGGGGGGGGACAAAGTCTGATTCTGTCGTCCAGGTTAGAGGCCATGATGTTAGTCTACCTCTCAGCACCCCCAAACTCCTGGGCCATCCTCCTGCCTCAGTTTCCCAAGTAGCTGCGACTGCAGGTGCCCGCCATAACACCCAGCTAGTTTTCTCTAGTTTTAGTAGAGATGGGGTCTTGCTCTTGCTCTGGCTGTTTTCAAATTCCTAAGGTCAAGGTATCCGCCCACCTCAGCCTCCCAAAATGGTAGGATTACAGGTGGGAGCCACTGACACCAGCCCATATTTTCAAATTTTCAACCTGTAACATCTTGTGAGTATGACATCATGCTATTGCTCTAGCTGTCAAGGATGGGATTCAACTGAACTTTTAATCTTTGCCTTCCAAAAACTAGGGCAGGAAGAGTGACAAGCAAGGTGTCTTGTTTAACAGAAGAGGTCTGTCCCAAATAAGTCAGGGGCAAAGACAGGGGAGGAAGAAGAGGCTCTTAGAGGGCTTTCTGGAAAAGAGGATCCTGGAATGTTTTGTGTTTCATGGGTCAGTAAATTCCATCCCTGCCAACACACACACACACATATGCTATTATTGCTATTTTGCTATCTTCTAATTTTTTAAATTACATTTACAAAACACCATTGTCTAATATCACCATCATTTCATAAAGTAAAGGAAAGTTTAAGAATTTAAAGATATGGTTTCAGAATAAAGAACAATCCTTTATGTTGAATAAATTAATAAACTTTAGGAAAATTTGCTGTATTGTCTTTATTTTCTTAATTTCTCTAGAGTTTGGAGAAAAAGTTCATCCTGGACCAGTAATGATGCTCAGAGCAGCTTCAATGATCACTGTTTAAAAGGAAAGGTTGTTTTTAGCCGGGCGTTGTGGCGGGCGCCTATAGTCCCAGCTACTTGGGAGGCTGAGGCAAGAGAATCGCCTAAGCCCAGGAGTTGGAAGTTGCTGTGAGCTGTGACGCCACAGCACTCTACCAAGGGCGATAAAGGCCTACAAAAAAAAAAAAAGAAAAGGAAAATTTGTTTTGTAAAGAGAAGGGGTTTAAAACATTGATTTTAAACAAAGAGATTATTTTTAACGAGCTCTTTGTCACCAAACCCTACCACCACCCCTCTCAACACTAAGCAAAAAGCACCCCATCCCCTGAGAGGGGACACTCACTGCAGAGGACCTCCAGTTCCTACTCACCATCACCTTCCACCAGCGTGCTGGAACGGACTTCATGTGACCTGGAAGACAGTGTGTGTTCCTGGGGCTCAGCCTCCTCCTTCCTTGCAGCCAGCTCTCCCCACTACCCCGAGCCCACTAGATGCAGGCAAGCACATTTTGGAAAGGGACATAATTGAGATTATTCTCTTCTTCAGACAAGTGCTTTTTAATTTATCCAATAGATGCCAATCAATGTTATTTAGTATGTCTATTGTCTACTTAAAATAAGCAGATACGTCTATAGTACTTGCTTTTGGCTTCAAAAAGACGGTTATTGGCTGGGTGTGTTGCCTTCCACCTGTAATCCTAGCACACGGGGAAGCCAAGGTGGATGGGTCACCTGAGCTTAGGAGTTTGAGACCAGCCTGAGTGAGAGTGAGGCCCCTGACTCTACTAAAAATAGAAAATTAGGGCCGGGCGTGGTGTCTCACGCCTGTAATCCTAATACTTGGGAGGCTGAGGTGGGTGGATTGCCTGAGCTCATAGGTTTGTGAGCAGCCTGAGCCAGAGTGAGATCGGCTTGAGCCAGAGACCTTGTCTCAAAAAAAAAAAAGCCAGGTGTTGTTGCAGGCACCTGTAGTCCCAGCTACTTGGGAGGCGAAGGCAAGAGAATTGTTTGAGCCCAAGAGTTTGAGGTTGCTGTGAGCTGTGATGCCACAGCACTCTACCGAGGGTGACACAGTGAGACTCTGTCTCAAAATAAATAAATAAAAACAAATAAATAAATAAATAGAAAATTAGCCAGGTGTCATTGTGGGCACCTGTAGTCCCAGCTACTCAGGAGGCTGAGGAAAAAGGGTCACTTGAGCCCAAGAAAGAGTTTGCTGTGAGCTATGACGATGCCATGGCACTATACTCAGGATGACAGAGTGAGACTCTGTCTCAAAAAAAAAAGGAGAGAGAGAACATTTTAAATAATAATCTATGTGTTTGTTTCCAATGGTGATGTGATAATGTTTTGCATGGTTTATATGAAGAAATAGTTGGTGAATCTACGCAAGCGTCACTGTTCACTAAATGAATGTTTATGGAATGCTTATAATCAATGCCCAGTTTTTCTCAACCCCTGGGAAGGGGTCAAATAACACTATCTTGTACCATGAAACGAGGGATCTCCAAGTACACTCCAGATGACAGGCGGGTTGGTGTCTTCTCTTGTGAGCTATTGATAATATGACAAGGTCTATATGTCATTCCTGGAAATACGGACCCTTCACTCTTTACCCTTACAGTATTGAGGCAGTACCGTGCTCCCTGAAATTTTGGATGTTTGGGCTGTGAGTGTCAGAAGTGGGTATAGCCAATGGGAACCAGCTTTTATGCTGTCTCTCCTCACAGTTCACCAACCATCTCCCTATTTCTCTTCCCATTGGAACTTGCAAGTAGCAGAAAGATCTAGAGTCTTTATTTTCCTCATTTTCACCTGGAGAAAACTAAGGCCTAGAGGCTGACTTGCCTGCAGTCTTAATGCTGCTCAGTGAATCCAAAGCCCTGGGCTAGTACAGGCTGCGGGAGGTGAGGACACCCATTTGGGACTGGAGCCACTACTGTGAAGCAGTGTTTTCTGAAATGCTTGGATCCACAAGGCGAGGACAGATGTCTAGATGAGAGTGACACAGCAGGGGAGGTTGCTTTATGATAGCAGTGAACCACATTCCAAAGGATCCAAGATGTTCTCTGACCCGGTGTTTCTGGACTGCTGTATTCATCGTTTGTGGCACGCTCCAGGTTGAATGATGGATTGTGAGGCTGGACTTGGAATGATGATGCTGAGTTTGCATGAAAATCCCACGAAGGAACCACTTGTCCCGTGTCCCCGGGAGCTGGTAGGGACGTTGCGGGAGCTGGGAACCTGTGTGTCCCCAGTAACAGGCACAGCTTCTGTCTTGAGCTCTCCTCTGCTCGCTCCGATTCACAAGCTGTGTTTGGTTTCTCTTGGTCTCGCCTGGCTTGAGACTCTCATGGGTCATCCTCTCCTTCCTGGCCTCCATTGCTGCCTGTCCGCTGTTGCATCTCCTGGTTCCCCCTTTCTGTTCTCAGTGTCCAGCTTGCTGGCCTTGCCCCAATTGGATGGAACTTCTTGTGCCCAGGACACTGCCCAGGCTACTAACGGATAGTGAGCCACTCCTGGCTCAAGTCAAGGCCCATCTTAGGCCTAGTTATCAAAGGTAGGAGAGAGGGTTAGGAACAAGGCTGTCCCATTAGGAGGGGCTGTGAGCACAGCAGTACCACAGTGGGCAGAGCTGGCACAGTGTGATTACCTTTGAGGACTTGCTCAACACATCTGCAGTCCCAAGAAATCTGTCTTCCAACCCGTGAGGGTCCTTGCTAACTCTGTAATGCAAAACACCTGAAGTTGCCCCTATGAGCAAATGAGTTCCAGAGTCTCTCATTCCCCTCAGCTCACCAAAGCCAAGGTGAGGACCGCTGTCCCCACCTTGTCTGGACCCAAGGGCTTGGCCGAGTTAGCACTGCCAGCTTCCAGGTGCACACTGCTGAGCACTGTCAGATGTGTGCTCGGTGACGATGCATCCGGCCCCCACGGCACAGCTCTGACTCTTTGTTTAGGCAGGAAAGAGATGATGAACCCGGCACTTACACACTGCCTTCGGTAAGCTACTGCTATTCGTGAGCCTTTAAAAAATCTGGCTTGGCCAAGAAGGCATTAGCGCTAAATTATCATTTATGTCTGTCACAGGGGTTGCAAATGTGTAATGAGATTCCAGAGTTAATGTTTTGTAAGGCGCTTACGAGAGCCAGGATGAAATTGGTTCAGAATTCTGATGTGGTGTTTTAATTAAAGAGAGTTTCTAATCAAGGGCGGAGCAAAGGCTACTTAAAAATGTCAGTTCAGTGTCCAGTTCACTGGGCAGTGATGGGCGGGCAGCCTATTCGGGGATCCTGCTGGCAAGAGTGAATGCAGTGGCCGAGGGATGCACTCTGGGCACAGGAGTGAGGTGATCTGCCTGGAGGTGCCTCCCAGCCACCCGACCCCTGTGACGACTTTGCCAGTGTCCCTCGACGCCTCGACCTGGTGCACTATCTTATGCAAGAGCCATGTGTCAGTGGAGTTGACGGGGCTGCAGATTTTGTGTTAGAGGTTAAGACAGATTGGGCAGGTGGGCACACAGGTGTGACCTGCAGTGAGCTTCGACACCTCGGCCTCTGCTGTCACTTGATGGGTCACTGGTGGCTTTGTAGGCTTTTTGGTAGGAGCCAGAATACTGCCTTTCACTAATTTCGACATGCACTGGTAGCTCATTTCCTCTTGTAGGGACCTGGTCTGTCGAAGGGGCTACAGCCCCCAGTGCTCCCAGCTGCATTACTTAATGCAATAACGCTAATGGAGGTTGCCTGTTAGAGTTTGAAGAGTGACCCTCCTCTTAAAAGGGTTAATGCGACACCCGACGTCTGGGCGGGAAGCAGCCAGTTGGTATCAGGCACAGCTCTCATTTCATTACTGCCGTTGCTGTGAAGCTAAATTTGAGCTTATGAAGTTAATTGAGTAAAATACTGAGAAACAGGCATCTTATCAGGAGGTCTCAGGGACCAGCAGGTTTTGTGGGAATTGCTAATGCATGTGTTTGATGAAAGTGATTTATAGAGATTTCCTCGAATATTTAAAACGTGCAGGCTTAGGTAGCCTGCTCGCTACACCCAAGTGTATCCTCTCAAGCATTAAAATGTTATAAAATCATCATAGTTTTTTTTTTTTTTTATTTTTAAATCCAGGTCTCAATTCTCCTGTTTGTTCATATCTTGGTCATTTTACTGTTAAATTGCATCAACATCCACACAGGCGAAGTACTTTGTTGTGACTTGAACCTGTAGATGAAAATGAGGTTTCCTCAGCCCACAACTGGGGAAAGGATCACCAGTGGGCAGAGGGGAGCAGGAGCTCTGGGTGGGCCACAGTGAAGGCTCCTCCTGTTTCTCTCCCCCCAGCTCCTTTCCACTGCACCAGCCCCTCCGTCTTCTGGTTCCTGAAATTCTCTTGGTCTGTGCTATCTTCCTGGGGAGTCGAATTTTGTCTTTCATTAAAATGCAAATTTCCTGGGAGAGGACACATTTTAATCCTCATTGCTCATTGTAATCTTCCAGTGGGGCAGGAGCCCAGTCTCTGGGTCGGCTCCTTTGGCTTTGGAACTTTCCACAGTAGAGCTTCAATCACACAGGATAACACAACTGTGAAACTACACCTTATATTGTAACGTTGCTGATTTAAATCATCTTTTCGTCGCTTTGTCTCATTTGTATTGTTTTAGTATAAAAGGCCAAATAATTTTTCCATTTTCATGCATGATAGTCACCAACATTATTTAGCTGCATTAGTTAATAAGAGTCTGTCATCCAGAAAACTAGTTTGCATTTCATTTGGGGAAAAGATTTTAATAATTAAATATAATCAATAGTGGAATTATCATTCTAGCAAATATCTGAATCTGGGAAAGATGTTGTCAATTTGTGCTTATTGCTAGCTCTATTTATTCCATTAATGGCTCTTATTTTAACAAGCTTAATCATCTTTATAGGTTTCTCTCTGATTCCATCTCCTTTCCCTTTTTAATTGTGTTGCTCATGTAAATGCCTCTGCAATTTAATTACTATGAGGCAGGAGGGCAGTATGTATTTTCCCCCCATCCCCCACCCCCCGTTGATATTAGCACAAGGTGAGGCCCTTTGGTGATCTCTCCATCATGCGTACACTGTGTGGGCTACCTAGTTTTTACAAAGCACATCTGATTAAAGAAAAACAGGCAGATTCCACTCTTAATTTCAGGACTCAGTCAAAGGGATGGAGCTTGGTCAGCACCCAGCAGCAGTTTGTTCCCTTCAATTCCCTGGGTGCCTTGATGCTGCCCATTGGAGGGATGCCGGGGGACACTGTCAGCACCCTTAGGCTGAGTCTTCCCAGTGGCACGGCCTTGGGTAAACCAACACCTACTCCAGGTACTTATCAGGATGAAACCACTGCACAGTTCCCACTGGACTGCTGCCCAGGACCATCTTTGTCTGATTCTCACAGGTTCCATTTGAATGGCAATTGTTGTGAGTCTCTGCCCCTCTCCCACTGAGGGGTGGCCACCTCCAACATTAAGTTGTTAAGGATCCGGAAGAGGGACTTGTACATCTAAGGGTCCACCACGTGCCTGGGAAGCTGACAAAAGGGAGGACTGTGTCTCTCTGAAGGGTTCTCCTTTTCTCTCCCCCAGCCCATTTTAGGTGTCCTGGGAACCCAGTCTGGGAACCCTGCCCTGCCTGGGACCTCCTGATGCTTTAAACAATCGTGAGGCGAGGATATAGCTGGGCTTGAATATTTATAATTAGTTTCTTGTTATTTCTAACTTAGAAAAGCAAAAAAAAAAATACTTTTGCTTATAGACTCTGACTTAAGATTTGCCAATCGTGTTTACCTGTAGTGAAGATGAAATTTACTGACAATTAAATCGGCTTCTAGGAAGTGTGGGTGGCCCGCGCCTGATCCCCTGATCCTGCACGCCCGGGTTCTGAGACCAGCGGGACCCACCCCAGATGGAACCGACCCGGGAGCGGCTCGGGTGCCGGTGGGCCGGGTGCCAGGGGACTGCTGGACAGAGCGGCCCAGCTTCCGGCGCTGCCCCAAGGGGAAGGGAGCCAAGCAGGGTAGCGGCTTCCTTGCTGCGCTGCACGCGTTGTGCTTTGAAAATCTTTACTAAACAAACTGTCACGCAAGAATGAAAAGACATAAACAAACTTCTCCGCAAAACCTCGTTTCCACTCTCTGCGATGGCGCTGCTTGTTACCTGTTCTGCAGCAGCGTCAGTGATGGGCAGGCTCGTGCCAGGCGGAGGGGCCACCGCGGCCTCCCCTCTGCCGGCGCACCGCCAGCCTCACCGGCCGGCCTGCCCAGAGCGCAGCGGAAAGAGGCGCTCCCACCACCAATTCACAAAGAAAACACAATGAAAGTGCTTTTCTTCAGTGTGTAGATTAAGGGGCGGGCAGGTGCCTGATGTCCCACCTGACAGCAGAGGCCAGAAGACCTGCCCCATCCCCTTCTGCGGCTGTCTAGTTTGGGGGCTCAAGGGCGACGTCTTGACAAGAGTCTTACTTGCTTTGAGAATGAGGACTTTAAACAGCCATAAAATATGCTTCCCAAGAGGGAGGGGAAAGCCGTGAGAAAGGTGGTGATAGGCACACTCGGATGAACTGTCGGGGAAATGCGCGTCTGGCTTCGGTCCGGAAAAACTGTGTCCGAGCTCTGCAGTGAGACAAAGGGTAACTTCGCGGTTAGGAGACGCGCAGCTGGGCGCTGTCGGAGGCGAGGGTGGCCCAGAGCTCGGCAGAGGCCTCCTGGTTCCCCCAGCTGGGCGCAGGAGCCCGAGGCGAGGGTGGCCCAGAGCTGGGCAGAGGCCTCCAGGTTCCCCCAGCTGGGCGCTGTCGGAGGCGAGGGTGGCCCAGAGCTGGG
>CAUYRH010162750.1:0-18987 GCA_963574655.1 Perodicticus potto | reverse complement strand
GGATGCAACTGCCCGCTCTACAAAGCCTCCCAGATATAAATGTGGGATGTCGAAAGCTTGCCCTGAAAAGCATTTTGCTTTTAAAATGGCAAGTGGAGCGGCCAATGTTGTGGGACCCAAAATCTGCCTGGAAGACAATGTGTGAGTATTTGTTGATTTGCAACTATAAGGTGCATAATAAATTATAGCCAATTGAAACTGAGTTCAGTGGACATTTTGAAAATGTATTAGACATGATTTTACTAAAGGAAAGTGATATCAATTTTTATTACACATTTTTTTCCCTTGTATTTAAGGAATCTTAAAGTTACTAAATTTTACATTAGAGACTGGTTAAGAAGACAGCACTTAGCTGGCTTTGTGTAGAGATGAGGAATTGCCTCTGAGTAAATTCTCTAGATCTGCACTGTGTCATTTGCTATCCACAAGATACATGTGACTATTTAGTTTTGATTCTTAAATAATAGGGAGAAAGTTAATGCAGATAAACAAATTAAAAGTTCAGTCCTCAGTCACAGTTGCCACATTTCAGGTACTCGGTGGCGACATTTGGCTCGTGGCCCCTGGACAGAGCATCATAGAGCTTTTTCATCATGGCAGAAATCTGAGGGACCACACTGCATTGCCCTAGATCAGCGGTTCTCAACCTGTGGGTCGTGACCCACAGGACCTGTATTAAAGGGCTGCGGCTTTAAGAAGGTTGAGAACCACTGCCCTAGATGATGAACTTGTGCTCTCATAAGCCAAGTCTTTCTTCTGGTGGTTTGACAGCAAAGTTGGTCTTGCAGATGAACCAGTTGCTGCCTGTATCCTCACATGGTGTTCTCCCCGTGTCTCTGACTGTTCACACTGCTTCCCTCTGTGCACGTCTATCTCTGCATCCAAATTTCTTATTTTTCTAAGTACACCAGGCACATCACATCAAGGGTTAGCCTAATGATTTGATTTTAACTTGCCTGTCTCTGTAAAAGCCCTGTTTCCAAATTATGTCACATTCTGACTTTATTTGGGGTTATATCTCCAATGCATGTTTTTAGGAGGACACAATTCAACCCGTAACAGTATCACATGCACCAAGGTCCTTAATATAATCATACACTGAGATTGAGAGACTCAGGTATGGACAGATGGTAATCAAGATTAGGGTGGTGGTAATGGTTTTAAGGACTAGCAGAAGAAGCCAAGATACGTTATGGAGATTACGATGTGTTTTCAATGTCTCAGTTAGAAATAAGAAATCCTGGTATAAACCTCAGGTGTCATATAAACAGGAATTGCAGCTTTGAGGTTTTTTTTCTTTTGCTTTGGAGAACTCATAGAACTTATATTCAGATGATTGCTTTTACCTTTCAGGCATATACTCACTTGATTTCAGTTTGTATGAAGTTGATATTAGGAATAATTCTGTAAAATTCATAATTTTATGATGATCATAATGTTTGGTACAAAAATAGAGAGGAAACTATTTTGAGTGATTTTTTTTTTTTAAACAGTTGACCAGATTTTTTTTGTTTTTTTTTTTTTTTTGGCTATGTGGCCAAGAGATAAAATCAAGAATATTACCTAGGTATTTACGTAATCCTTTAAAATGTAACCATTTATAAATGTGAAACCATTCTAAACTCATAAGTAGTAAAATTAAAATAAAACAAACAGAAAACCCAATTGGTTGGATTTGGCCCCTGAGCTACAGTTTGCCAAACTCTGCTGTAAACTAGTCATTTTAAGAAGTAGTAGGTAGACCATATAGTAGCAATTTGAAACAGAACTGTATTTGAAGATGTAGACTGCATCTACAGATTATATAATCATTGCCTTTAGATTTTTGCCCAGAGGCATTGAGTGGAGAAGTGACCACTATATTCAAGAAGGATAAAGTAATTTCACCTTGTGTTAGTAAGGGTGGTGACTAGCCTTTATACACTTTAAATCTTCTTTTAGCAGTTTCTCTGTTTGAATTCGTTTTTAAACATTGATGGGCTGCTGCCCTCTTGTGGGAAGCCTATGGCATTGTGCTTTCTTGTTTCGTTTATTTCTTTGCTTTATGATAGATTTCAGTTTATTAAATACAACATCAGACTTAAAGACAATCTCTTCTTGGAAAAGTTTCTGTGGCACTTAATTATTAATCTAGCACCCTTAATATTTTGAAATAAAAAGTATTAACCTATCAAGTTAGTCATAGCTATTGCTTCTTATTATTGATGTTGTAGTATGCTTATGTAAAATGTTTCTGAAAGTAGTAGAGTGTTTTGAAACTTACCTCTTCTTTGGTGCAGTCAGTAATAAAGCATAGACCATTTTGTGTATATTGTCAAAACTAGTTCTTAAAAAAGCTTTGAGATATAATCACACATCATATACTTCCCTCATTTAAAGTAAACAGTCAGAGGATTTTAGTATAGTCACAGATATGTTCAATCTCTGCCACGGTCAATTTCAGAACTTCTTGTACCTCAAAAAAGAAACAGTGTCCTTTTGCCAGCATTCCCTAAACCTCTCTGATCCTGCTCCACTCCACTTCCCCACCCCCGCACCCTAAGTAATCACTAGTTCACTTTCTGTCCCTATAGATTGGCTTACTTTGCACATTTTATATAAACGGTGTGTAACACGTGATCTCTGGTGATTGGGTTCTTCGCTTAGCATAGAGTGTTCTGGGTTCATCCCTGCTGTAACATCTGTCAGCACTTCATGATCTTTTTATGTCGGAATTATGTGCCATGGTACGGTGAGACTGTTAGACTACATTTTTTTGATCCATTCTTCAGTTACAGACAGTGACGTTTATTTCCACTGTTTGGCAATAGTGAGTAGAGTTTCTGTAAATATTTTTGTATATATTTTTGTTTGGACATGTTTCATTTTTCTGTATACTCGGGAATGGACTTTGGTTCAGATGGTAATTCCGTTTAACTATTTTGAGGAACTGCTTGATCGTTTTCCAAAGTGGCTGAACCTGTTTACCTTTCCACCAGCAGTATATGAGGGTTCCAGTTTCTCCACATCCTTGCCAGCACTTATGATTATCTGACTTACAGATTGTAACTATTGTAGTAATTATGAAGTGGTTTTGATTTGCCTTTCTCTAGTGGTTAATGATGTCTAGCATCTGTTTATGTGCTTAGGGGCATTTGTATAACTTCTGTGGAGATATGTCTACTCCAACCCTTTGCCCAGTTTTAAGTTGGGTTATTTCTTTATTAGTGGCTTTTAATCTTCCTTTAGATTAATGTTTGCATTATAGATCTTTTCCATCCTTTTATTTTCTGCTACCTGTATTATTTAATGTAAAGTGAGTTTTGTTTTTGTTTTTGTTTTTTGTAGAGACAGAGTCTCACTTTGTCACCCTTGGTAGGGTGCTGTGCAGTAACAGCTCACAGCAACCTCCAGCTTCTGGGCTTAGGCGATTGTCTTGCCTCAGCCTCCCGAGTAGCTGGGACTACAGGCACCCCCCACAACGCCCGGCTATTTTTTGATGCAGTTTGGCTGGGGCGGGGTTTGAACCCACCACCCTCGGTATATGGAGCCAGTGCCCTACTCGCTGAGCCACAGGCGCCTCCCGTAAAGTGAGTTTTTTAAAGACAGTGTAGACTTAAGCTCTTTTTAATCCATTGTGCCAGTTTCTGTCTTTATTTGGTATGTTTACGCTGTTTACCTTTATTATGATTGTTGTTGATACGTGAGGCCCTGCCATTTTGTTGTTATTTTATTCTCTGATGTTTTTTTTTCCTACCTTCCTGTGAGGTAGACAGATACTTTTTAGAATTTCTTTTTGATTTATTTATAGGGTTCGAGTATATTGCTTGGTATAGTTTTTAGTGATTGATCTGTCTGACTCTTTACAGAAAAAGTTTGCAGACTCAAGGTCTAGACTTAAGAAAGCAATGGAGAAAATATAAGTTATGGAGATTAAACTTAAAAGTATGCCATGTCTTAGCTGGTTTTATTGCAAATGATGAAAAATCAAGGAAATACCCTTTTAATATTTGAAAACTGATTCAGTAAAGACATTGCTCACATTATTGACAGAGGAGTGAAGTTCAACATAAATCTTTGCTGTTTCAATATCTCACTTGCAACCACAGTTTAGCTGCAGGTGTGAGTTCTGTATTAGTCAAGTGACACATTCTGTACGAATCAATTGGTTATTTGGAATTTATAACAAAGTATTATAGATTTTATTTTATTTGACATTAAAAATACATCCTTTACATCAGTAAAATTTATAATAAATTATGTATGTGTATATATATATGTGCCTATGATATACATAAATATATCACCATATGGATACACGTATATATGTGTAGTCATATACATGCGTACCATCACTCTCCCTAACCTTATACCACCTAGTTGGTAAACATTTGACAATACACTGCTGGGAATATTACTTTTACCTTGACATTTTAAAATTGAAAGTACCCATACTTTTAGTTTGATAAATGAAACTGAAGTGAATAGCAAATATGTCACTGATGCCTTCCATTTCACAATATGATTGTCTTTATGTAATAGTTGGTGAGCTGCCAGTAGACGTCAGATGGCTCAGGGAGACCATTATTAGATAAGTAGCTATATGAATACAATATTCCTTCTTCTGAGTACAGCGTATAGAGGAATTCCACATTGATAATTACTAAGAGAATATTCACTTAGGTAAAACATCCATGAAAGAGTGTTTCACTACTTTTGCTTTTGATTATAAAAGCTTCAGGTAGCATCTACTTCTGTTTCATGTCAGACTGATATTGCAGAAAGTAGAAAAGAGATTGTTGTTTGATCCCTTGAGAATGGTGCAGAGTGTGTGCTTACTGTCCATATATTTTAAGTATTTTCTAAAATGATATTTCATAATCTGATGCAGAGCAACAAGAAATAGTCTAGTATCTCAGCTCAAATGCTTTTTAATATGTATTTCTATTTGTAAAATATTGTTTGAGGATATTATTTTAAAATTAACATTAGACTATCTTCTCTGACTTAGTAGAGACCTTATAATTCCCTCTGCATTGCTGAACAATTGAACATTTGTATACTATCCCTGTTTTCACATGACTTGACTTCTTTAATATATGTTTATGTGCAATATCTAATCCTAAGTGTCTTTTGACTGTTCCCCCTTCAGTTTAATGAGTGGTGTTAAGAATAATGTTGGAAGAGGAATTAATGTTGCCTTAGCAAATGGTAAGAAAAATTTTAGCTTATAGAGGTAGTCGGTGGGTATTCTTGTGCCCCAAAGTAAAATGTGCTCTACTATCAAGGGATCACGTTAGAACTTACCGCTCTTGATGCTAAAGACTTCCCTCCTTTTCCCCCAACCCTCAAAATCCTCTGTAGATGGGGATTTGGTGTCTATTTATAGCACACTTTCTTAAAAGCATCCTAGCTCTCTGTTTTCTCTGTAGAGAACTTCTCATGAGTTTGTCAGAAAACAAAGCAGTCTAATGTTGATGAAATCTTGCTGTAAATTTTGGAATCCTGTCATAATGTGAAGAGAGCTTGACAGGAATGAAGACGTGTTGCATGGCAAAGGATGGTGGGCAATTGAATGGGGTAGGGGAAGGAACAGAGGGAGAATTTATTGTGAATTTTCAGTATTGGCCACATTCTTCTGCTGTTATAAATAAATTCATTGAATTATTAATGTTTCGGTGTTCTTGCAAAATCAAAACTAAAGACTGAACACGTTAGGTGAGGCTTAACTGCGCTCTGATCCTCTCTGTTCTGATGCAGTAAGTGTCCCCTAACGCAGCATCAAGGGGTTGGAAACCATCAGACACCTTGCCCAGTTCATTGTGTAGGAAAATGCATTTTACTACTTTCATAAGGGGTAACTCTTTTTTCATTTTCTTAGGTAAAACATTTAATATCTATTTATTTAATAGCAAAAAACACATTTTGAAAGGAAAATAAATGTAAATATTATTTTCAAATGACTTTAGTGTAAAAAGTGGCATCTTTTTTGAGGAGATATTTCTTTTTTGGAAAAGGTTTATTTTGGGGTCATTCTTCAATAAGGGAAGATGGTAACACATACGGATGAAATACATCTAACTTTGAATTGGAGTGTTTTGTAGTCAGTGATGAACTTCTGTTTGCCACTCTTTGGTATAAAAGATTAATGAGAATGTCGTATTGAAAATTACTCTTTAAATAAAAATATATTTCATATGCATACAAGTCAGATTTTAAGTTCTCTAATTCCTTCTTTGCTAATGAATTCACATTAATCATTGGATAAAATCGTTTGTTTTTATACAGAGTATGGTATACTTCAGTTGCATAATTTTATATGACTTCAATCTCTTTCAGGAAAAACAGGAGAAGTATTAGACACTAAATATTTTGACATGTGGGGAGGAGGTAAGAATGAATAACAACTCTATTTTCTGTTGCTGGCACTGAATCACCTCAATATAATGTAGCCCATTACAGAGAGAATAATGGTGCTGTTTGTGTTCATTTTGTTTGTGGCTTTTCACTAAATGTCCAGCTATATTTAAGTCATATTATGTGTACTTTGTTTTTGTTAGAAAAATTGTTCGCGGTGTGTAATTGAATATAATAATATCAAAAATATCTAATATTTTATTTTTTTTATTGTTGGGGATTCATCGAGGGTACAAAGAACCAAGTTACATTGATTGCATTTGTTTGGTAAAGTCCCTCTTATAATTGTGTTTAAAAATATCTAAATCCAGTGTTCTATAGGAAAACTAATTCAAAAGCTTTGGGGTCATTTAGGTTTCTGTCTGAAATGTAAAAAAAACCCCAGAGAATTAGCACTTTGAAGTTGAGATAACCACTGTAAGCATTTTTAACTGATAGAATTGGTTTCTTTACATAGGATTTTTCAGTCTCAAAAATAAGTCATAACTAGGAGCATTTAGACATACAGGAGGAACCATCAGGTTTTAGAAAATCAATCCAACTTTTGACTTCTGCTTAATTTTAAAATAGATGAATATTTTAGAGAAGGAATAGAATTTTCTTTCTCGTTTACTGGACTTAGAGCAATCCACAGATATTTTCCCCTTATGTATTTGGAAGTCTTTCAAGGAGTGGGAAGAAATGACCGCATGCCAGGGCCAGGAACTGGCACCCCAAAGAGGAATGCTGTCGGGAATAAAGGGGTTTCTTCCTCACATTCCAAGGAAGGCCAACATTGATGTATCTTTTGATTCTTCTTTATGTTAGCTTGGGAAATTTATCAGCATGAGGATATCCCCTGCATCTCCCCATGCCATTTATATATATTCCCCAGAAGCCCACAGCTAACTCACGTTAAGGGTTTTCAGTTAGTATAACTTTTCTAACATGTCTTCAGCTTGTAATAAGATACCACATGTTATTTATTTCTTAAGTGGAATTAGATGAACATTTCATAGCTATCCAAGCTGTATAAATTTAAAATGTTACCATCAATTTTAGATTCTAAAGGCATAATTTGTCCTAGCAAAATTTATTAACAGAAACACTGTTACAAAGCTGTTGTTGAAATCATTCATATGACCAGAAGCTCAGCTATTCCCCACTCCGCTTATCACAGGTAGACTAAATTTCTACTGAAGATACTCTTCCAGTTAAGAAATAGTTGCAGTTTACAGCCATCTTTGCATTGAAATGGAAGCAGTTTGTTGACTACTTGGTTACGTTTTTTCCTGCATTGAAAATGTCATTATAAAATATAATCAATTATAGAAAATCTTTGGACTCTTTCTGCTGTAGAAAGTAAGTGAGTAAATTTGAAGTGTCTTGGTTTTGAACTAGCCTTAGACTTGGGAGCTGTAAAGAACCTTGACATTGGGCGGTGCCTGTGGCTCAAAGGAGTAGGGCGCCAACCCCATATGCTGGAGGTGGTGGGTTCAAACCCAGCTCTGCTCGAAAACTGCAAAAAAAAAGAACATTGACATTTTAAAGAGTTGAATATATAAAATGCTTTGTAATACCTGACCTATCTGGCATCACCAATTTGATGAAAATCACCAAAATTTTCATCAATTTACTGAAGTGTTCCTTTTTTTTGGTAGTCTTTGTTGATTTTGATTTACTAGATGAAATAAGTAGTGTCTGTAATATTTGCCACAATTAGTTTGGCTTTTAATGATAGCCTACAATCCTTCCCCCAGTTTATAGCAAGTAGATGCACTTACATGATCCTTAAATCCAAGAGCCTTTCTTCTGCCCCTTGAAGGTTACACAGGGATGCCAGAGTCAGATTTGCTGTGGTCTCAGCTGTTCATATCTGAGAAAGCTCTAAGTTGTTTTACTTTATACGTCATGGTTTAACATACCTTTGCTATGGGTTTTTAACTTAGCTTTAGGAATGTCAGTACAAATGACAGGATAATCAGAATTGGGAAATTATAAATTGATGGTGGGATCATATTGAGAAGCAAATTTGACAGATTTTTAAGCACTTTAGAAAATTTGTACTACTTTTGGATTACTTTCCATTGGAAATTACTGACTTACAGATACTTCATATTTTATAATATAATTGTAGAGATTGTGCGAGGGTTACTCAAGTCATTTTTTAAAAACCCTCAAACCTTTTCTTTTTCTTCAGATGTGGCACCATTTATTGAGTTTCTCAAGGCCATACAAGATGGAACAATAGTCTTGATGGGAACATATGATGATGGAGCAACCAAGTATGTAAACTCAAAACTTTGTTCAACCTTTTAGAGCTGTAATTGGTAATCATAAAAGCTATACATTTTCGTTGAAAAAGTTTGTAAAATAAGGCAAAGTTATTCAACTACTAGATGACCACAATTAGTATTTTTTTTTGTTTGCTTCCTTCCTGTCTTTCTATGTAAATATTTATTATGCATGTGTTGTTCTAGTTTAATCAATATTATACATACAATTTTTTATATTTTCTTTATCATGTTGAATTGTTTTTCCTAACAAATATTCTTCAGTAGCATTTTTTACCATTTATCAACATGATCACCTGGGCTCACCTTTCTTTTTAAAAATTCCCCTACTCTTGTCAAATTTCTCATCTTATAAGTAACATTGTGATAAACATCTTTTTATGTGATTTTTTTTCTTTGCACTTTTGATTGTGTTCTTAGGGTAAATTTTTAGAAGTAGAATAAATTGTCCAAGATATATTCATCGTATATTTCTCATAAACTTTAATAGATGATAGTTTTGTAATTTTTTTCTTCAGAATTGTTTATGATGTAAAAATTTGGAAAATGTAGAAGAGCACAAAGAAGAAAACAAAGTTACAATTCAGATCACTACTTAGAGATAACCATTCATAATATTTTAGTTTCCATTCCAGATGACTTAAATGCACGTATTTTCTTCATTTCAAATACTTGACATAATAGTTTTTGTAGCTTTTTACTAATGTGGTAAATATTTTCCCATAACATTAAATATTGTTCTTTACAAAATTGTACATGTGTGCAATGTTTTTTTTTTTGAAACATGCATTATGACTTATAATCTGCTCAGTAGGGTACCTATTGCTGAACTCTTAGCCTAGTTCCAATCTTCATACTTTACAAAATGCACTATCTTAAAATTTTGAACAAGGAAATATGTATTTTGTTGAGGTAGATTTTTTTAAGTGGGATTGACCCACCTTTTAAAAAAAGAGTTTGTATACCTATTTTATTTTTCTCAGAAGTTCAATGGCACAAATGATTGATTTTTTTATAAGTTCCAATTCTAAGAGTTTTGAAAATATACCTTGTTTTAATGTGACTTTCTTTGACTATTAATGAGATTATTAATGAGATTGCCTTTTTTCCTTTTGGGGGATGGTTTTAGCCCCCCTTTTTTTAATAATTGTCTTTTGACCAGTCAAGTTGACCTATATTGATTTGTTGAGTTCTATAGATTAAGAATATTAACCATTACTTGTGTTAATTTTTTTTTTTTTTGGCACATCTTTTGCTTTTAATTTTGTTAATTCATGATACTTTTTAACTCATATATGTTCAGACTAATTCTTATGTAGTAAAGTCTCTGGATTTTCCTTTTAGTTTCTTACAAACTACTTTTCTACTTGAGAAGTATTTTTCCAGCTCTAAGTAGATATCAAATCTTATTTTCCAGTGATTTCACTGTTTGTATGTATTTTTAAAAATCCATTTGTAATGGAGACTTACAATGCCTATAGTATAACACCAGGTTCTTATGTAGGTTTGGCTTTGTTTCTGGAATTTCTGTCCTATTCTGTGGACCTATTTATTTCTGTTCCCAAAAGATATTATTTCAATCATTGTATAACTATTTTATAAAAATTAAATGTACTTTATACCTCTCTGATGCACCCCCTTTGATAGTCTTCTTTCTAAAAATCTTTCTATATTTTTCCCAGATGGCTTAACAAGAGCAAAAAACATCCCGTATAGATTTTAATTTAAAAGTCCCTAATATTATAAGAGCCACACAGGAACGTGGCGTGTCTTTCTATGTATTGAATTCTATAAATGTATTTAGTGTATAGATTTATTACTGCAGATTAACACTAAGGAAACAGTACTACTTTAAGAGGGCTCTAAGCCACTGACATTGTGCATTTAATCTGATTCACTAAAGCTATCCGAAATCCACAAATTGAAGATTAACATAAAACTAGCATCATCAACCATTTCCATATAACTAAATAGAATGAAACAGAATGTAATTAGGCTTTCCTTATCAAAAACAAGTGATTTGCTATTTTGCTTTTGCTGAGAGAAGAGGATATTATATATATAATTTGAGATTTTTAACATTAAAAAAACAAAAAAGCCCCACTTCTTTGAATAGACACAAGACTGCTCTTCTTCACCAGATTATTTCATAGTTATGCCTGATGAGAATCAGAACTGTTCCCTTTAATCTGCTAATGTACTACTAACAAACCATAGCCACACCAGGAACTGAGGCAGGAATGATGCTTACTCTTCAGCTGCTATTTTTTGGTACTCATTAAATGCATCAAAAGCAGCCTCAGAAAAGGGTTCAACCTTACAAGGTAAAAGTAGAAATTTAAACTTTGATGTCTTTACACTTGGTCAATATATGATTCAACTTCTGAGCATTTAAATGAATTGGATTGCATGTATTTTCAGTTTGAGGCACATGAACATACATTTCTAGTATTTTTGTCCTTTAAATACTAGTAAAATAAACTATGAACATCATATCCTTTATACTGAAATGGTCAAACAGCCTTTATGAAAGGCAATCTACATGTGTTAAACATAACAAAATATAACTGTGTTATACAATTTCAATTTTACAGTAACTTTCAGTTTGTAGTTGGCAGGTGTTTGAATGTAGAAATTCGACATGACCCATCAGCCATGGTGCACTCACCCTCACACCTGAGTGAGAGCTCTGCTTGCTGCTGCTGAAGCGTTGTGGCTTCTCACATGAGGCCACTGGGTTTTACCTTATACTGAGTTCTTTTTCTTCCACTCATACCTAAGTATTTAGGGTATAAAATGGATAGTTGGGCAGCATATTGACTTGGGAAAGCCATACCCAGTTCTGTGTTGTTCTTTGCTAATTCTAATGACTACAAATGTAATGATCCCCTTGACAATACTGTAAATTTCAGCAGATTGACCAGAATGGTGTCCATCACATCATTTCCCAAAACGTGTTCCCTAGGAACCCAGTCTTTTACAAGCACATATAATAGTCAAATAAGTTGAGGATGGTGCCATGTATTTTGGTCCTTTTTTGGATTTACAGTGAAAGACTCTGCCCTAAAGAAACCTCTTTACATCTGTTTATTGCAGTGTTTTCTTGACTTTAGCTACAAAGCCCATTTAAGAAACAAAATAGAAAAAATAACTTCGTCTAAGAAAATGTGTACCTTAGGGAGTGCAAATCTCTAATAATGCCTACTTTCCACCCATTTTCCCACTAAAATAAGTTCTTTTTGGTTGTTTATGTAATAAAGAATATAAAATTTTGAGTGAGCTAAATTTTGCTATTCTTCCCTTTGGGTAGAATACTGTATGACATGTTAATGTTATGCCTAAGTGAAGGGTTTAAATGGGATGTCTTGGCTAGGCGTGGTGACATGGCTGGATTGCTAGAGGCCAGGAGTTCAAGACCAGTCTGGACAACGTAGTGAAACCTACCGTCTACAAAATAAAAACACCTGGGCTTGATGGTATTCACCTGTAGGCACAGCTACTTAGGAGGCTGAGGCAGAAGGAGTTTTGCTTGAGCCCAGGTCAAGGTTGCAGTGAGCTGTGATCATGCCGCAGTACTCTAACCTGGGCAACAGAACAAGACCTTGTCTCTTAAAAGAAAAAACAAAAAAGTGGACATCATGGACTAAGAGACACTAGAACCACTAGAACCTCTAGAATCTTACCCAGAGCGAGATTCTCCTGGAACTTCTCTGTGAATACCTCTACTCAACTTGTCATTTGTACAGGTGCTAGCGCCCCTGCCATTTCTCTATCTGAAACAAAACAAAACAAAACATTCATAAGAAAGTGTTATTTTCTCAGAGTGATCTCCCTTTGACTTATGCCGGTAAATGTATTCCTTAAATCGTTTGCTGCTTCAAGTAAGTTAAGGCTAATTGGCATTTCTCTTTTAATTTTCTTTTTCCTGGGCTCAATACACATGGCTCTTTTAACTTTTATCATGTTAAGTTTCTAGTTTATTTTAGCCTCCTGGCTATATTTCTTGGGCATTCTCTAGTTTATTATTGTCTCTCTTAAAATGAGAGCACCAAATCAACAGTGTTCCAGATGTGGTCTGGCCAGGGCAGGGTGCGATGCAGATGCTAGCTTACCATGTTTTAGAGATTACATTTCTTTGAATATTCATGTAGACTAGTACTGTATTAGTTTTCTTTAAACAGTCACATCACATTTTTGGCTCACAAGATTTTGGTCAAGTTAAATTCTTAGATCTTTTCATTTGATCTCAGACTTTTTTTTTTTTTTTTTTAAACCACTGCCAAGTCAGGTTTTTCTCTCCATTCAGAACTTAATTTTATTTAATCTAAGTAAGAGACTTTATATGCATTTATCCTTGTAAAATTTAATTTTGCTCATTTAGGCCCACTTGGTCATGATTCTGACATTTGTCCTACGAGGTTTTCATGATCCAGGCTTTGTACTCTCTCCAAAGTCATTCTTATTTCTAAATCTAAGTCATTGATAAAAATGTTTACCAAGGGCAGCCACCCTGCTAGAGGCTTCCTCCGAGGAATTAATTCATCTATTAATCAACAGCAGAGACTACTTTCAGACAGCTGCCAGTGTAGCCCAAAAGACACAATATCCAGATGCTGTTTCATTATTTTATTCATTGAGGTTATTTTCTGAAACTATCAGCTGCTCACTTGAAATTCGTGTACTGTGCTATGCTAATTACAATACTGCTTGAAAACTTCTCTGAAAGCTGAACTAGCCAAGATAACGTTAATTTAGCTTTACTTACTCCTCTCTCCTTCCTACTTACTCCCCATTTTTCTTCTTGCTTTGTAATGCTTACACAATCTCCTTGTCATTCCTTCTAGAATTTTGCTAGAAATTGGAATTTGTTTCATTGGGCCACTGTTTCTAAAATTTACCTTGCTTTTTTTGAAAACCAGAATAGTACAGTTAATGTCTTAGCATGTTCTATGATGTATTTTAAATAACTGATACTACCTTGCACTATTATATTAACAAGATCCTCTACAATCCAAAAGTGTATATATGGGCCTGAAGGCTTTACTTTAAAGTACTTATGTGATGTATGGACTTTCTTGAGCTTCTATTTCCTTTTTGTGTTCTTGGAAGAATGTTGCATCCCTGAAAGGGGCAAACATGCTTTGATCTGACAATTTTACTTCATTCTTCTTGAGAACAGCTGTTCCCTTCATTATTCACACTTAGCAGCTAAAGTTTTCTGTGGCCTTTAATAGTTTTATGAGTCTCATCTCCCTCTGAGTCTTCCTGGTACTAGTGTTTATAGTTTTATTGTTAGTAATGTGGTTTTCCTTGTATTTTTGCGTGCTTTCTTTTTTAAGTTTTGGCCCATTATAGAACGATTCTGTAGTAGCGCTAATTTAGAAACTGTCCTCCCTTTTTCTCAGGGATTGTTAGCCCTTTTATAGTGTAAATTATTGGGGATTTTTGTTTTTAACGAGTTATTTCCCTCATCTGAACTTTTTACAATATGTTCTCTTTGAGCATTTCTTATTCTTCCAAGCCCTGCGGCAATATGGTGATTTTCTTCTAAAGTTCCTGATTTCTATTTCCCACCCGATTCTTCCCTCTTCATCACAGTTGAGCCTAGAAATCAGTTCTCCCTGTTGTTTTCTGTGTTTCCAGAAAGGAGGCTTCAGCAGTTTGACAGTCTGACCATGGGACTGTCAAATGTGCCTCCTTTGCCAGTGTGGATAGAGGTAGAACCCAGGGACTCCCGTCTCCTGCCCCTCCTTCTCCTTGTCTGTTCCCGATTATCTGTGTTGTGTTAGAATGCCTTCTTGTTTTCATTACTGGATGCTCTTCTATTCATTTTAAGGAAAATTCTTTACTAAAATAATTTGACATTAATTTTTTAACAACTCAGCCAGTTAAGACCATTAATAAGAATTAAAGTATATGTAAAAAGTTCATGGTGCTCCTATATAGAATAAAAAGCTTTTATCTCCCAATTTTATGCTGCATGTATGTAAGCGTGTTAGTTGCTCTGCTTTTAAAGAACTGGGACATTTTGACACCTCTTGTATATTTAATGTATGTCTCAAAATATTGGCTATGGTGCATGATTTTAAACTCTTTTGAAAATTGAAATTATTTTTACTTAAATAGAAGAATCTAAAAGGAAAAATAAAATAATCTCCCAAAGTCTGCAAAGGCAGATCAGAAAGGTTAAACTATAGATAGATATATATAGGGGTATCCAGGTAGGGGGGAATCCCCCAAACCATGCCCAGTTTTGATGATTCTCTAGTAGGACTCATGGCTGTGATTTGCTATGCAAAAGGATATATAGCAAAATCAGCAAAGTGAAACATTTCATGGGGCAAAGTCTAGAGGGAACCAGTATCAGGTTGCCAAGAGCCCTCTCCCAAGCAGAATCAAAATAGGGCATGCTTAACTCTTCCAGCAACAAACTCTGACAACACAGGGGAAGTATTTTCTACAGAGAAGCTTACTAGAGGCTCAGTGGCCAGGGATTTAATTGGGGGCTGGTCATGCAGGTACCCTCTGCCTAACCTATCCCCAAACTCCAGCCTCCCAGACAGAAAACCAAGTGTTCAGCATCAATGGCATGGTTTGTGCACGCAGTTTAGGCGCAATAAACTATTCTTACCAGTTCTGAAAATGGTGGGCACCCTCCCCAAATCCAGGCGTCCAAATGCCAGCCAAGGGTCAGTCTTGCTTGCAGGACTTTCTAAGCATAGGAAACTGAGGCCTGCCACGTTATTGCTTTTATCCACGAGTTCTTGATGTTCTCATGGAAAGGTAAGGCAAGAGATTAATGGAGTCAAAACTTAAAGCTAAATCGTCAAGTTGCTTCTAGAGCTCTGGCTAAATCGGCTGGTTTATTTTTGCAGATCATAATGATCACTTCTGAAATTCAAAAGTATTGAAGTAAGAATGACTGCCCTTCACTATGTTTTGTAGCTTTTACAAAACCTTTAGATAAGAATTGTTTTACCTGCTTTTTACAGAGGGCGAGACCTGCATGCTGACCATCACCTAGTTTGCAGGCAGTTTTGTGTATAAAGCACTCTTCTCTTGTCATTTGTGAACTTAACATTCATTGTTTCAGCTATTTATGAGCAACTCCAAAGGTCTGTGAGGTGCCAATTTGTCATTTGTCTGAGATGTAAATGTGAATGGAGTCCCAAACCCTCCCCAACGCCTCTCTGGAGAAGGTAGTCCACTTAGCTGACAGTGAGCTGACTGCCCGCCCTCTGCATCTCAGTACCGTTTATTCGTATTACAGCAGCAAAACTCACCTGCTAGTGCTGATGATGCAAATGTGGTCTTCCTAGAAAGTAACCTGGAAATAAAACATTTGGATAAACCATGAGTGGAATTTGACAGTCTTCTGGATCTATGGCATCCTAACAGCATTTAGAAACAAGAAAACAGGGCTTAGGCGATAACTTTAGGGAGTCTCTCTCTAGCATAAAAATTGTTGTGGTAGATATTTAACTGTTATGTGGTTAATATTTTCATTTTTTTTAAGTAATCACTGGGGAGTTATAACTGAAATGCAATTTATATCCCTAATTTCAGGGTCATTTTCTTTTAAATAAAACAGTGTTAGAAACACGCAGATTTCTGTCAGCATTTACCTTTATTCTGCTCATATGTTATTTACAAATGATTTAGTGGAAATTCAAAATGATGATTCAGGCTCGGCGCCTGTGGTTCAACAGGCTAAGGCGCCAGCCACGTACACCTGAGCTGGCGGGTTCGAATCCAGCCCAGGCCCGCCAAACAACAAGGACGGCTGCAACCAAGAAATGGCCGGGCGTTGTGGCGGGCGCCTGTAGTCCCAGCTACTTGGGAGGCGGAGGCAAGAGACTCGCTTGAGCCCAGAAGTTGGAGGTTGCTGTGAGCTGTGATGCCACATCACTCTCTCCAGGGTGAAAGCTTGAGACTCTGTCTCAAAAAAAAAAAAAAAAAAAAAAATGACGATTCGTTCTATAAAAATATTGGTTGCTTATGACATTGGATTAGCTCAGGTAGACATCTACTAACTACAGTATCCCTCTTACTTGATGGCTGTACTTAACATAATTAAAGTGAAATATTGCAATTAAATAAAGACATCTAAAAGGTACTTCCTAACAAAATAAGCTTAAAACTAATTGCTAGATTTAATGTCTTTTGTACTAAGGAAATTCAAATAGTAGGAATGTTCCTCCTTGAAGAAATTTCCTTGTTTTTCCCCCTAAAAGATTCTCTGAAGCTGACATGTTCTCATTTATATGTTAAATGTCCTAGGTGAATCAGTTATGTAAATGTGCAGTACGTTTTGTTTATTATTGTTGTATTCCTTCTCTCCCTCTTAAAGACTCAATGATGAGGCGCGGCGGCTCATTTCTGAATTGGGGAGTACATCTATTACTAATCTTGGTTTTAGAGACAATTGGGTCTTCTGTGGTGGGAAGGGCATTAAGACAAAAAGCCCTTTCGAACAGGTTAGTGTCTTAGATTCTCATAAGTAACAAAAACAAATTGTGTGAAGCCTTATGTTACAAACTCTCATACCAGTTATTAGAAAATTATATGAAGCAGATATCAATTTTATTCATATTTGTCATAAACCCTAGGTAATCAGTTATTTGAAATAGCCATCATCCTTTTTAAACTCTGAAACTTAAAAATTCTGCACGGAAATTTTTTTCTCCTACGTTACAATGCATTGAAATATGGTTATTTTATCGTAAACCCTTTAGGAAGCATTAATTATTAAGGATTTTACTCTTTGCACTTTGGATATTAGAATCAGTGGTTTGACAATACTTTAGAACTTGATAGAATGTCAGTTTACTTTTTGAGAACAAATGATCCTTTAAAAAATTCTGCGATGTTTTGTTCCTTCACCTGTTAAACTTAAAAGTCTGCAATATATGTGACAGGCTGTGAGGATCACTCATTTAATATTTTGCGCATTGAGCAGTAATTAATATGAACTGTTCATTGACATGAGTGTTACTTAACTCATGAGTAAGTGAGTAAAGTATGTTATTGCAAATCAGCAGTCACAAAGGTTTTTCTAAACTGTGTACTCTTATTGTGTTCCAATAGCACATAAAGAACAATAAGGACACAAACAAATACGAAGGATGGCCCGAAGTTGTGGAGATGGAGGGCTGCATCCCTCAGAAGCAAGACTAATGGAGAAAACGCACTTTCACTGCTGGAGAGTGAGAAGGAAGCAACTACGTGTAAATATTTTAAGAGCATGCAGCCATCTTGGTGTGTGCACGAGCATTGTCTCTTTTGATATCTGGATTATTTATTGCTAACATAAATAGATAGCATTGTAAATAGCCATCATAATGAGCAGACACTGAACCATTTCTAAGCACATTTCCCTCAAGGTACAATGCTTAGACTGCAATGATAACGTAATTCAATTCTAAAAACGTACCCAGTGGATAACTCAACAAATTGTGATATATGTGCTGTTTGCTGTGAAAAAAATCTTATCATGGAATAATATGGATTTTAGGGAAAAGACTCTCTTTTTTTTTTATACATACATATGTCGCCTTGTGATGACAGTATCTTTGAAATTAAAAAGATTTGGCTAGTTGTGTGAGCGATGTTACTTTACAGTCTGCCTCTCCTGATGTACCCCTTTTCATAGTCTTTCCTCTTCCCTTCCCAAGACATGAAGAAATAAAATGTTTGATACAAAAATGGTTATCAGATGTGAAAAGCACAACAAAATTATTTTTTAAATGTACACAGTAAAGAGAAAATGTGTAAAGGTAGATGACATTTAAGACCATGGATAGCTTGTTGGATTTTGTGTTAGCAGTGTGAATAACGTGATTTTGTATAAGCTATTGTGAAACTGGAGGTGGCAACTCCACAGATCTGGGGAACCAGGCCTAGGCCTCTCCCCGGCCTAATTAGATCATTCAGGACAGCTAAGTCAGTATATTTAAAGCACTACGTTTTCCTTATTTGTTATCAGCGTTGACCAAGTGGTTTGGAAAAAGGCATACTTTAATATCACAATAATTTTGATTAATAAACCAGGTTAATTGTGTATTTAATTTATCTAACTTCATAATAGGAATTATTGCCTGAAGCTGTAATGGCATATTTAGAAAACTACTACTTACTGGGTAAGCTTAAAATATTCAAAACACAATTTTATTGGACCCAAAATAACTTTATACCCAATTCTACATAAAAATATAGGAGATCTGACTTTTTTGTGAACTGTAGATGTTCACTAAATAACTGATTTTCTTTCAGTTGTTTTAGGGCATTATATACCTATTGTACATTAAGTATCTTAAAC
>CAUYRH010162744.1:0-17410 GCA_963574655.1 Perodicticus potto | reverse complement strand
TTCCAAAGTAAAAATATGGTTATTTTGTTTATTTATTTGGTTTTATTTTTTTTTATTTTCTTTTTTTTTTATTTTTTTTTTGTAGAGACAGAATCTCACTTTATCGCCCTTGGTAGAGCGCCGTGACATCACACAGCTCACAGCAACCTCCAACTCCTGGGCTTAGGCGATTCTCTTGCCTCAGCCTCCCAAGTAGCTGGGACTTACAGGCGCCCGCCCCAACGCCCGACTATTTTTCTGTTTTGCAATTCGGCCAAGGCCGGTTTGAACCTGCCACCTTCGGTATCTGGGGCCGGCGCCCCACTTGATGAGCCATGGGTGCTGCCCAGGATTTCTTTTTTTTTTTTTTTGCAGTTTTTGGCCGGAGCTGGGTTTGAACCTGCCACCTCCAGCATGTGGGGCCAGCGCCCCACTCCTTTGAGCAACAGGCGCCGCCCTGGATTTCTTTTTTCCTTCTTCTTTTTTTTTTTTTTTTTTGAGACAGAGTCTCACTTTGTCACCCTCGGTAGAGTGCTATGGTGTCACAGCTCACAGCAACCTCCAGCTCTTGGGCTTAGGTGATTTTCTTGTCTCAGCCTCCTGAGTAGCTGGGACTACAGGCACCCACCACAATGCCCAGCTATTTTTTTTGTTGTTGTTGTTGCACTTCAGCCGGGGCTGGGTTTGAACCCGCCACCCTCTGTATATGGGGCCAGCGCCTGTGGCTCAGTGATTAGGGCGCCAGCCATTATGTGGATTTCTTAAGTTTATTGAAACCATTAACAGCTGGTTTTTTTGTTTTGTTTGATTTGCTTTGTTTTGTTTTTCCAGCTTCATTCACCAGCAATTGCTGAGGTCATTTCAAAGCATAAACCTAGTAGAATTTCTTAGGGAAATTCTATGGCAAGCAAATGGCCAGTCTGTCTTTTTAAGAGGAAAAACTGAATCTCTTTTATATTTGTATGTTAAGTGTCCTCAGTTGTAGAGGCAAAATATAAAGGTTTTATCATGGAGAGAAACAGTAATCTCTTAAGTACAATAGAACTGTACATTTTATATATCAACCGATATTACATAACATTCTCTTGTTCAGATAATGAGATAACTGGACATTAATGATGTAAATCAAAAAATGTATTCATGACTTTTACTCAGAAGATAAAACCTATAAAGTACCAGTTACTATAAAAATTAATGATGACATTTGAAAGTATTACACTGTCACAGACATGTTCTTCCTATGGTCAGTTCACAGAAGTCAGTCAACCAGACCTGGATCCTTGTCAAATGACAGCAGATTCATAAACATCCAAATTATACCTTTGCCTATACCTCTTGTCGTTATTATGTGTATTTTTATGTTGAGGGTGGGGCAGTGGTGGAGAGATAAGAGAAAATAAATGCAGGCAGGTACAGAGCTAACTAGGTCTATTGTGTAAATGGTAATATTTCAATGAAGAGATGTAATGAAAACAGGAATACTATTTGAGAAGGTAACCTCTTAAATGGGATCTCAGAGGCTCAATGTTTAAGGGAGTGTTAGTGGGGACACAGAAATAAACTGTGCTTTAACATGGACACTAGACATAGAGCTGTTGTCATTGAGTTTCTGTAAAGTGATCTGTGGCAGAATACTCATGCCAGTAATTCCAACTCTTAGGGAGGCCAAGGTGGAAGGACTGCTTGAGACCATGAGTTTAAGGCCATGTAGACAAATAGCAAGACCCAATCTCTAAAAGAAATTTTAAAAATTAGCTGAGCAGTGTGGCACATGCCTGTAATCCTAGCTATTCAAGAGGCTGAGGCAGGAGGATCACTCAAGCCCAGGAGTCTGAGGCTACATTGAGGTGATCACACCACTGCACTCCAGCTGAAGCGACAGAACAAGACTCTATCTCTTTTTTTCTTTTTAAAAGTGCTTTGTACAGAAGGGTAAGGTGTTTCTGAGTACTTTTAAAATCAGATCTATTGGGCAGCACCTGTGGCTCAGTGAGTAGGGCACTGGCCCCATATACCGAGGGTGGCAGGTTCAAACCCGGCCCCGGCCAAACTGCAACAAAAAAATAGCCGGGTGTTGTGGCACGTGCCTGTAGTCCCAGCTACTCGGGAGGCGGAGGCAAGAGAATCGCCTAAGCCCAGGAATTGGAGGTTGCCGTGAACTGTGATGCCATGGCACTCTACCGAAGGTGACAAAGAGACACTCTGTCTCTTAAAAAAAAAAAATCAGATCTATTTTTACATTTTTTATTTATAAAAGTAATAGGTAGCCATAGAAAGGAATGAATTACTGATACATGCTGCCACATAAACTTAGAAAACATGCTAAGAAGCCACAAAAGGTCACATATTGTATGATTCCATTTATATGGAATGTCCAGAGAGGCAAATTCATAGAGGTAGAATATAGATTGGTGGTTGCCAGGGACTGCTGAGATGGAGAAATAAGGAGTGATTGTTAACAGGTATAGGGTTTCTTTGAGGGGTGATGAAATGTTAAGTAGTGGTTAATGGTTGCACAACCTTGTGAATATACTAAAAACCACAAATTATACTATTTTAAAGGGTGAAATTTTTATGTGAATTTTACCTTGATTTCTTAAAAAGTAATATGTAGTTCACGTGCAAAATGAAAATACACAAGTATATAAAGCAAAATGTGAAAATCCTCCCTTCTTCACAAGCTGACTCCTAGAAGTATTTGATATGTATCCTTCTAAGTCAGCGGTTCTCAACCTGTGGGTTGCGACCTCTTTTTAACAATAAAAATACATTGCGACATTTAGGAAGGTTGAGAACCACTGTTCTGAGTGCTTCCATATATATAAGACATAGACTTTTCTTTTTAACAGAAATAGGATCATACTGTATGTATAGTTGTGCATCTTTTTCATTTGAACATTACAAGGTGTCAGCATATCTAGAGTCTCACATACTACTCCATATTTCATGTGTGAAAAGGCTAAATCAAAATGTTTTATTTCAGTTACATTAACAGTAGTGATTTGTGAATCATTCCCTTCTTCTTGCTTTCTGAAAAGTGACAGATTGCTCATTACTATCCGTTGCTGCAGATGGGCTTGCCTGTCTGTGTCCAGGCTTGTATGTTAGCTTGGTTTAGTACATTTGAAGGAGTCATGGATTATTTTGTTGAAGAACTCCTATAACCTTTATCTATTATTCAATAGCTCTTATTCCCAGTGTTATAACTATGTCTAACAACTTTCCAGTTATGTAAAACAAGATAAAATCATCTGAACTTTTGTTTTTCAACTACTCATTTTGTCCTTGTCTGAATAAAATCTAAGACTAACCAGAAAAATTGACTTAATGCTCTTAGCTCATTTGCTAGATTGTTTTTTATTTAGCACTTTTAAGCAACAGCTACCTGCATATCTGAAAATAAATTGTTGTTAAAAATAACCCATATAATTATGCTGGTCAGTCAGCATGGAAGTTTTTAAGTAAGGAATAAATTGAATCTAGTCAAAGATGAATTGATGCTACATGAAAATTAGTCTTTTTGTAATTTTCAAAATCACATTTTGTACTAATTAGTATTTATAACATTAGCCAAACTGTTTTACTACAAAATATTTGTAAGTTAGAACTACAGCAGTCATAGGGACAGCTATTATTTTTATTTCAGAGGTTAGCCAGACAATTTAACACAAAGGCTTATTTTCAAACGTTCCTGATCCTTAAGCCCAGTAAGCTTACGTTCTATATTTAGTATTGATTTAGTATCACCAGGAAGCAATAATTCTTTGGGCCCTGTTCTCATATGTTCTTGGTTAGAAAGCAAGCACAAAAGATAAGCAGTTTCTGAAAGTTTATAGATGAGAGAACTGGAATTTTGGCATTATCCTCAAATACAACATTCTATTCTTTTTGGACATCCCTTAGAAGAGTTGTTCTCAAGCATTTCAAATTATCCCATGTGTCCAAACAGCTTAGAGCATTAAAGAAAACATATGTTGCTTAGGAAAGAGGCTTGACAGATTTCTCCCTTGGAAAGAGGCAGAGTAGGAGAGAGAAGGTTTATTCAGCCTTTGCTATGGTCTTTGGAGCATTTAATAACTGGGGTCACTCCATTCCATGAAACTTAGAAATGCAAGTCACAGTTTGTAGGCCACTTCTCCTAAAAAGATTGATGGAAAACTTGAAACAGGTTGGGCGCAGTGGCTCACGCCTGTAATCCTAGCCTCCTGGGAGGCCGAGACAGGTGGATTTCTTGAGCTCAGGAGTTTGAGACCAGCCTGAGCCAGAGCAAGACTTCGTCTCTAAAAGTAGCCGGGCGTTGTGGTGGGCGCCTGTAGTCCCAGCTACTGGGGAGGCTGAGGCAAGAGAATCACTTGGCCCAAGAGTTTGAGGTTGCTGTGAGCTATGACGCCATGGCAGTCTCGCACTCTACTGAGGGTGACAAAGCGAAACTCTGACAAAGAAAACTTGCAACAATCACATCTTTGTTCTTTTTTTTCCTTTCATGCTCTCCTAGAAACCTTAATTCCCACAGTTGACCCCTTTGAGACCACCTCTTTTCTGACTCTTCTCCCTAACATAAGTGTTCCCTGATGTTCTTGTCTTCGCCTTCTTGTGCTTTTTTGTTTGTTTGTTTTTTGAGACAGAGCCTCAAGCTGTCGCCCTGGGTAGAGTGCTGTGGCATCACAGCTCACAGCAACCTCCAACTCCTGGGCTGAAGAAATTCTCCTGCCTCTGCCTCCCAAGTAGCTGGGACTACAGGCCCCTGCCACAACGCCTGGCCATTTTTTGGTTGCAGCCGTCATTGTTGTTCGGTGGGCCCGGGCTGGATTCGAACCCGCCAGCTCAGGTATATGTGGCTGGCACCTTAGCCATTTGAGCCACAGGCACCGAGCCAGTTTTTGTCTTGTATTCCCACCCATCACCATGATCTGCTATAGGTGTCACCTGTGTATTCCACACAGTTATCCTCCCCTCACTGAAACTCCATGCTAAGTCTCAACTCTTCTCCTGGACATTTCTACCCAGTGTGCTGGCTATGCAAGCATGAGTCCCAAACTAGATTGTCCTGACCTGAATTATATCTATTTGTTAAGGACACCATCAGTCCATAAGTAGGGTTACAATTGGTCTGCTTTGATCTCCACATCCACTTTCTACTACTCTTAGAATCTACCACTCTGTCTCTTGGATCCATCTTCTCCATTCTTACTGCTGATAATTTAGTGTGGATTCTTTTTTTTAAACCTTTTATCCAAAATCTTACCTACAGTTCCATGTCCATATTCATCTGACTTTTAGTCTCTTCATTTTCTTTATTGGGCAGTTCTTGGCCTCACTTCCTTCACTACTCAGTCTGGATGTGATGATTGATTCCCTACATTACTTCTTGATACCACTGGCCTCAATTTTCCCACTTCTCTCATCTCTCTACTGCCTTTTCACCTGCACTACTCCTAAGGGTTTGCCCCACCCTAGTAGCTGGGAAAGATGACCTGCTGGCAAAAATCACAACAATGCAGACTGAAGCCACCACAGATATTTGGTGGTTAGTCTCAGAGTCTCTATCTTCAGTCTTTTTTATTTATCTGTATTTCCAATTATAGTTCTTAGAAACCAGTGCAAACATAAGCATACACACTCCAGATTTTGGTGGCCCGGGTTCAAATTCCATGTAAACTTGATTAATTCATTTAACCTCTCTCTACCTCATTATCTAATCTTTAAAATGTACCTAAATAGTACTTCACAGCTGGACACAGCTACCTGGGAGGCTGAGATGGGAGGATGTATTAAGCTCAAGAGTTTGAGGCTGCAGTGAGCTATAATTCTTCCAGTGCACTCCAGCCTGGGCCACAGAGTGAGACCCTATCTCTAGGAAAAAAAAAAAAAAAAACAGGGACCAGATGCAATGGCTCACACCTATCTATAATCCTAGCATTCTGGGAGGCTGAGGTGAGAGGATACCTTGAGCTCAGAAGTTCGAGACCAGCCTGAACAAGAGGGAGACCCCATGTCTACTAAAAATAGAAAAAGTAGCTGGTCATCATGGTACATAAATCCCAGCTGTTTGGGAGGCTGATTGCTTAACCCCAGCAGTTGGGAGTTGTAGTGAGCTCTGATAATGCCACTGCACTCTACTGGAATGACACAGCAAGACACTGAATAAAAAAAAAAAAATAGTACTTCACTCCTAGACTTAAGAGAATTAAAGGAGTGAACACAGACTCGAGACTCTCCCGTCCCCCAATACACTGGCCCTTGTACCTGTGTTCCCAAGTCTAGCTTTTACCCATTTCTCCCCTTGTAAAATTCTTGAAAGTCAGGTCACCCTCTTGACATCTCCACTTCTGTATTTTCATAAATTGTTCTTCAACCCACTGTCCTTGCTTCCGTCCACCCACCTTCACCTCTCTCAACTATACCGAAACTGCTCCAGCAAAGTTCACCAATGACTGTTGGGAAAAAACAATGGATTTTTTTTTTTTTTTTTTTTTTTGAACTGACAGAGTCTCACTTTATCACCCTCAATAGAGTGCTGTGGCGTCACAGCTCACAGCAACCTCCAGCTCTTGGGCTTAGATGATTCTCTTGCCTCAGCCTCCAGAGTAGCTGACTACAGGCGCCCGCCACAATGCCTGGCTATGTTGTTGTTGTTGTTGTTGTTGTTGTTGTTGTTGCTGCTGCAGTTTGGCCGGGGCTGGGCTCAAAACCACCTCCCTTGGTATAGGGGGGTGCCCTACTCACTGAGCCACAGGCGCCCCCCACAATGGAGGTTTTTTAGTTCTTATGTTTCTTGACACTGAAGTCTCTGACAGTCCAAGTGCCATCCCTTGGTCTTCTGCTAATTGCTTTTGCAGGTGAACATATTAGATGAAAGGACCAAGACAGAATTCCTTCCACCAGATGGCAGTCTCCATGACCTATCTATCTCCCTCCATCCCTACTAGCAGAGATTTAATAGGAATCTATACACAAAATCTGATATTTCCTTGGCAAAGGAAAAACCCAGATGTAAGGGTGGGGTGAACTGGAGGCACCAGTAAAGTAAAAGAATGAAAGAGAATTAAGAGAAGTGGGTGGAAAGTTGGTGCCAATAATGTCAAGGGGTAATGGAGGTGATTGGTCAACTTGCTTATGAAAAATGCCACATGGTAAAGCAAAATGCTTTTTTTAATCTCGTCAAGAAAATAAAAGTTAAAACACATGTGAAAATTGCCAGATGATTGGTGGTGAGACCAAAAGCTGAGGAATTGTCATTAACATTCTAAGCCCCGTACCCAGATGGACTCAGGAAGCAAACAGCTAAAAAATGGTCCTGCCTTTCTTTTCCAGTAGCCCCTTCCCTGAGTCATGTCTGCCTTCTACTCAAAACACTTCTCATACAGAGAGCTCAGCTCATTTCACAATTGTTCAGTTCTGAATTGCTGCCTTGCATCTCCCACGTGTTGCCCTCTCAGTTCTGCCCTCTAGCAGGGCAATAGAGAAGCAGTGTGAGGTGGAAAAAATAAGAGCTTGATGTTGTCAAAGATCTGGGTTTGAATCCTAGTTCTACCACTCCTGACTTGTAACGCTGAACAAGATACCTTTCTTCTCTCAGGCTCTGCCCTGACACTGTCAAAGTAAAATAGTCCTTAAACCCGTGGCCCTGAACCCCTATGCCATAGACCATACCAGTCCATGGCCTGTTAGGAACCAAGCTGCACAGCAGGAGGTGAGCGGCAGGCGAGCAAGTGAAGCTTCATCTGTGTTTTCAGCTGCTCCCCATCGCTCACTGATTCTGCATTATGGTGAGTTGCATAATTATTTCATTATATATTACAAGGTAATAATAATAGAAATAAAGTACACAATAAATGTAATGCACTTGAATCATTACAAAACCATACCCTCCCCCAAATTGTCTTCCATAGAACTGGTCCCTAGTGCCAAAAAAATTGGGGACTGCTGCCTTAACCCACTGTATTATCTTAACAAGTATAACAAAAGATAAAGTGATTATAAATGAAATGAACTGATTCATGATAGATAAATGCTTTTGTTTTGTAAGCAGGGAAGTCATCATTATTTCCTTTTCCACACAGTCATCCTTTAGGTATAAAATAGGGAAGTTAGCTTCTTTTTTTTTTTTTATTTTTTTTTTAATTGAATCATAGCTGTGTACATTAATTCACTCATGGGGTACAGTGTGCGGGCTTCACATACAATCTGAGATATTTTCATCTGCCTGATTGACATAACACTTGAGGTGCATATTTGAAGGGTCAGGAGAAAACTTCTAAATGCTGATCAAAAATGTTTTCACACAGTAAATGAGAAGATCTCATAAATGTTATATCAATCAGGGAAGCTAGCTTCTTAAGGGTTTTTTTTTTTTGTGGTACTATTTACAGGTAAATTGATGATAGTTATACAGAAATTAGGAAATACTGATAAGTAAAAATAAAAATTTTAAGTCTCTCATAATGTATCAACCATAGGTCACCATTGTATATTTTAGTAAAATATTTTAGGTGTTTCATTGCACAGAGATATAACAACATATTGTTTTTACAAAAATGGGTTTATACCTATTGTGTTGTAACATGCCTTTTTCACTTAAGAATTGGAAACATCCTCCCAGGTCAATAGATATACTCCTATTCTTCTCTTTTTTTTTTTTTTGTGAGAGAGATTCTCATTTTGTCACCCTGAGTAGAGTGCTGTGGTATCATAGCTCACAGAAACCTCAAGCTCAAACTCTTGTGTTTGAGCAATCCTCTTGCCTCAGCTTCCCAAGTAGCTGGGACTACAGGTGTGCACCACTATGCCTGGCTAGTTTTTCTGTTTTTGTTTTTTTTTTGTCCGAGACAGAGCCTCAAGCTGTCATCCTGGATAGAGTGCTGTGGCATCACATCTCACAGCAACCTCCAATTCCTGGGCTCAAGTGAGTCTCTTGCCTCCGCCTCCCAAGTAGCTGGGACTACAGGCGCCCGCCACAACACCCGGTCATTTTTTGGTTGCAGCCGTCATTGTTGTTTGGCAGGCCCAGGCTGCATTCGAACCCACCAGCTCAGGTGTACGTGGCTGGCGCCTTAGCCCGTTGAGCTACAGGCGCCGAGCCTGGGTTGTTTTTTTTTTAAGTAGAGACAGTGGGGGTCTCACTCTTGCTTAGGCTTGTCTTGAACTCCTGAGCTCAAGTGATCCTCCCACCTCTGCCTCCCAGAGTGTAGGATTACAGGCGTGAGCCACTGTGCCCAGTCTACTCCATCCTTCTTATTGGCTGTGTGATGGTCCATTTTGTGGATGTACCATGGTTTATTTAACAACCGGCCTGTCGTTGGACAGTTGTCTCCGTGTGTTGTTGTTGCTATTTTGTTATTTCAAGTAGTACTGATCTAATCATGAAGAAACAGCAGAAACCCCCAGATTGAAGGATGTTCAAGAAAGGCTGAGGAACTGCTCCTGAATACAGGTGACTAAAGACACGTGCCAACCAAAAGTAATGCTTGATCCTGAATTGGATCCTGATTCGGAAAAAATAAAATTCTTACTTATGAAGAATGTTGCGGGGACTATTGGCTAAATGTAAATATGGGTTGAATATTAGATAATATAATTGTGTCGTTAATTTCCTGATTCCGCTCGTTGTACTATAGTTAAATAAGAGAATATCTTTGTTCTTAATATGTGTGTACTGAAGTATTTAAGTGTAATGAGGTATCATGTCTATAATTTAACTGGTTCAGAAAAAAAATGTGTATATAAAAATAGATAAAGCAAATGGGATAAAATGTCACAAGTTGTTTCATCTTAATGAAGGATATACAGGAATTATTTGTGTTACTCTTGTGACTTTTTGATAATTTTGAATTTTTTTTAGAAGTTAAATACACCACCAGAAACAGCAACTTTTACCAAGGGAGTCTGAAGAAGGTCCAAACCTAGGTTCAGCAAACTCAAGAAACGGGAGTAAGCCTCGGGGAGGTCATCAAGATATTTAACTAAAGAACCACATCTGGAGGAAAGAGTACAAACTGTATGGTTCAGATGGGCTAGAAAGAAGTCTCCTCCCCAAGATTCAAAGTGATTCCCACTCAAAGTGAAACCTTTTCTACCGAAGTATACACAAAATAGAAGAAATTGACCTTCTGAGTTGTTTTACCCTTTAGCTACTGTTTTATTTTGTTTTGTTTGTATCTCATGTCCTCATCTATCTTAGATTCCTTGTTCATTTTATATATTTCATTTTTCTCTTATAGGACACATGGGTAAAAAATGTTCAAAAATAAACAATGTTAAGATGAACATTCTTCTCCAGCTTTCTATCTTTGCCTGATTGTTTCCTTAAGATAAATTTCTAGAACAAAAATTCCTAAGTCAAAGAGCTGTGTACACATTTCTTCAAAGTTCACTGATTCACATTGCCAAATGCCCTCCAGAAAGTTTTTGCCATGTCCACATTACACAGTTTCCAACAAGTACAGTGGCTCACACCTGTAATTCTAGCACTCTAGCAGGCCAAGGTGAGTGGATTGCTTGAGCTCAGGAGTTTGAGACTAGCCTGATCAAGAGCAGCAAGACTCATCTCTACTAAAAATAGAAAAAAAAATAGAAAAATGAGTTGGGCATTGTGGTGGGTACCTGTAGTCCCAACTACTCAGGAAGCTGAGTTAGGAGGATCACTTGAGCCCAGGAGCTTGAGATTGCTATGAGCTAATTACACCACAGCACTCAACCCCAGGATAACAGAGTGAGATTCCATCTAAAAAAAAATTGGGAGGCCAAGGCACATGGACTACTTTAGCTCAAGAGTTCAAGACCAGCCTGAGCAAAAGCAAGACCCTGTATCTAAAAATAGCCAGGCGTTGTAGCGGATGCCTGTAGACCCAGCTACTTGGGAAACTGAGGCAAGAGCCCATGATTTTGAGGTTGCTGTGAGCAATGACAGTACAACACTACAGAGGATGATAAAGTAAGATTCTGTCTCAAAAAAAAATAAAAATTAAAAAAAATTAGCAAATTTCCCATCTTGTTTCATATATTCTACCTATTTGCCTCCCACACACATCCTCATATTTATCATTATATATCTCCAGAATGCAGAACCTTTTTAAAAATGCAATCACAATACTATTACCAAACCTTTTCCAACTTTAACAACAATCCGTGAGTGTCTTCATACGTCTGGTTTTTAAACTTCTCTCCAATGGTAAATGCTTTTAAGTGTTTACTGTTATTACTAAATTTACACAGATAGTGAGGGAAGAAAAGGCAAGTTGTGATTTTAATTGAAATCATCTTGAGGTCCAAATTCACCTTATATGTAATTATTATTACATGTAACATGTATTATAATTTAAATATATAAAGATATTTTTAAGTCTAGGCATATATTACAGGCAATTCTAATAGACTGTATAAAATCAAATGTTTATTTCTTTTATACTGATTTACCTTCCCAAACACACATAAGAACATTAGGAAGCAGAATCAAAATAATAGAGATTAAAATATAGTTGTTAAATAATTATTAGAGGGCGGTGCCTGTGGCTCAGTGAGTAGGGCACCCACCCCATATACTGAGGGTGGTGGGTTCGAACCCGGTGCCGGCCAAACTGCAACAACAAAAAAAGTAGCCGGGCGCTGTGGCGGGTGCCTATAGTCCCAGCTACTTGGGAGGCTGAGGCAAGAGAATCGCCTAAGCCCAGGAGTTGGAGGTTGCTGTGAGCTGTGTGACACCACGGCACTCTACCGAGGGTGATAAAGTGAGACTCTGTCTCTACAAAAAAAACAAACAAACAAAAAAAAAAAAAACAGTCCATACACAAAGTGGAAGTATAAATATTCTATAGCATATAGTTTTAAAAACTTTATCTGGATTCAGCCTAGTAAATTATTAAAATTAGTTACTTAAACAGGCCTTTTAAATTTTTGGCAAATGGTGGAAATTAGGCATAGTCCTAATTATGCAGTACACATAGTCTTATTAGCATGATTTATAGCTGTGCTGATATTACACCTTTAAAGTAGTTTATCTTACATTTAGACAGGTATTTCCAAATACAATCCTATGGTCATTCATTTTCATTAGTATCTATTTCACGTAGCCTGTAGACCTGGGTGCAGTACATGCTGTTGGTGCTCTGTACAGGTTCCTTCAGCTAGTGTCGCCTCCCACACTAGCAGCTTACCCCTGCAACCATCTCTGATTACTTGTCCTTGGTTGATGGAAGCCTGGGAATCTACACTCCTCTCCCCGGGTAGCAAATGGATGGATACGAAGTCTCAGTCCCTGCTTCACAGGAGGACTACTGCAGTTGTTTCCCACAGTGGACCAGCCCAAGGCTAAACTTTACTTGAGGCCGTATCCCTTGCTCAGCTCTCTTCCTCTCCCTATCCTGCTTTGTCTCCTCCCTAAGTTTTCCTTAAGAGCACTCCCTCCACCAATCAGTTAACTGAAATATCACGCCATTAAACGAGGGAATCATGCTTTTGGGTTAGGAGTTTAAATCCGAGGTCTATTAGCCATTTTTTTTAAGAGAATGTGTTCATCCCAATTACACTGAAAGTTAGAAGTAAAAAACAAAGGAAGTTTGAGGCCGGGCACTGTGGCTCACGCCTGTAATGTCAGTATTTTGAAAGGATGAGGCTGGAGGATCACTTGAGGCCTGGAATTTGAGACCAGTGAGACACAGTCGTTAAAAAAAAAAATCAGCTGGACATGGTGGCCCACGCCTGTGGACCCAGCTACTATGGAGGCTGAGGTAGGAGGGTACTTGAGCCCAGGAATTCAAGGTTACAGTGAGCTATAATAGTGCCATTGCACTCCAGCTTGTGTGATAAAGCGAGACTCTAAAAAGCAAGGGGTTGAGGGGTTTGTGGATGCCTGTCAGAAAATAGAACATTAAAAAAACAATTTCCAGAAGACTCTAAGACACCCACAACTAGATTTCTGTTATCAGTTTTGCTCAGTCCTACTTCATTTTCCACTTCTGGTAGCAGTGTATCTTCATGAACGCATCTGCTCCTGCCCTAAAATAGTCTGGAAATCCCAAGTCTTAGGCCCACTGGAACAGTCTGTCGGTTTAATGCATCTGGTAGCAGTATCACCTTACACTGAGGAGCCTGTGCCTACCACAAGTCCTTCCTACTGAGGCTCTGACACTATTCTTTGGCATTCTTTCCAGAAAACCCACTCTCTAACCTAAGGCTGTCCTGCAGAACTTTCTGCCATGATGGGAACGTTCTATATTTGTACTGACTAATCCAGTAGGCACTAGCTACAACTGCCTATTGATCATTTGGGTTTTTTTGTTGCTGCTGTTGTTTTTTTTTAGAGACAGAGTCTCACTTTATCGCCCTCAGTAGAGGGCTCTGGCATCACACAGCTCACAGCAACCTCCAACTCCTGGGCTCAGGCGATTCTCTTGCCTCAGCCTCCTGAGGAGCTGGGACTACAGGCGCCTGCCATGACGCCGGCTATTTTTTTTGTTTTTTATTTCGGTCGAGGCTGGGTTTGAACCCGCCACCTTCGGTATATGGGGCTGGCGCCCTACTCGCTGAGCCACAGGCGCCACCCCCTATTGAACATTTGAAATGTGACTGCTACTAGTCCTACCAATGAGAACCCAAATTTTTTATTCAATTTTAATTAATTTGAACTTAGAATTAAATAGCCAATGATGTGGCTAGTGGACAGCACAGGTCTGTGTAATTTCTAGCAGGGACCTTTAGGCAATTGTGAAGGGAGAGCAGAGACCACCCACCTATTGAAAGAACAACTAGTTCTGGCCCATTTATTATAGTAATAAAAAGTATCAGAATGGAGGAAAGTCAAATCCTCTGGGAAAATAGTACATAAAGGAATGGACCTATGTGTAACTATTTAGTCTATGATAACCCTGAAGACAGGAACATACTGTAAAAAGAGAAGGCCTAGATAATTCTTCAGGGTTTTGAAATCTGCCCTGTGCAGAGTGTACTATAACCACTAGCAAACAATAGAAGTATTTTAAACTTAGCAATAAAATCTTTACAGGCTCAGTGCCTGTGGCTCAAGCTGCTAGGGCGCCAGCCACATACACCTGAGCTGGCGGGTTCGAATCCAGCCTGGGCCCTCCAAACAATGATGGCTGCAACCAAAGAATAGCCAGGCGTTATGGCGGGTGCCTGTAGTCCCAGCTACTTGGCAGGTGATGGCAGGAGAATCGCTTGAGCCCAGCAGTTTAAGCTGTGATACCACAGCTCTACCCAGGGTGACAGTTTGAGGCTCTGTCTCAAAAAAAATAAAAAATAAAAAATCTTCTTTACAAATCAATGTGTTGACAGTTAACTTTGTTAGCCTGTACACATGAAGATGAATGTGTCATTACCCTGCTTGAAAAGATACAATTTAATTATACCAATATTTTACCAATACAAAATCAACCTAAAGTAAATTAAGCTTTTCTTGACTTGAATACTGTGAGCTTGAAGTGTAAAGTTTACTATAGCATTCATTAAGAATATATGAAGCACAGGCAGCGCCTGTGGCTCAGTCAGTAAGGCACCAGCCCCATATACCGAGGGTGGTAGGTTCGAACCCAGCCCTGCCCAAACTGCAACAACAACAATAAAATAAAAATAGCCAGGCATTGTGGCAGGTGCCTGTAGTCCCAGCTACTCAGGAGGCGGAGGCAAGAGACTCACCTAAGCCCAAGAGCTGGAGGTTGCTGTGAGCTGTGATGGCACAGCACTCTACCAAGGGCAACAAAGTGAGACTCTGTCTCTAAAAAAAATAATAAATAAATAAGAATATATGAAGCACATCTGTCATACGTAATTCTTTCTTTCTTTCTTTTTTTTTGCGGTTTTTGGCCAGGGCTGGGTTTGAAACCACCACCTCTGGCATATGGGGCCAGTGCCCCACTCCTTTGAGCCACAGGCGCCACCCAATACCTAATTATTTCTAACAATGCCCCACCCCTCCTTTTGCAACCCCAAGCACCTGGGCTCAAGAGATCCTTTTGCCTCAGCCTCCTGAGTAGCTGGGACTACAGCTTTCAGTTGTGGGTCTGGAGATCAAGCATTTGGTGTTAGCAAATGCTTTGGGGGAATGCAAAAGATAGTTTGGATGTAAGATACTGTAATAAGAGAAAAACTTTTTTCTACGCTCACTCAACAGAACACAAAACACTTCTGTGACCAAATGTGTGTAGGGGTTTTCTCCACACAAAAGCGATTCTCCAGCAGACACCAACTAGACGTCCTATAATTTAATTCAATTCTGACACTACCCCGAGATAACATCAGATCCCACAGGTTAAGGTCTCAGTCCCACAAGACTGCCCACACACACACTTCAGATGCTAATTGCAAGCCTCAGGTTGTGGCCTGTACTTCTGACCAATCAGCTCTAAATTCAGTGTTCCCATGAACCCTTCCTCAGGTTCAATTAATTTGCTGGGATAGCTCACAGAACTCAGGGAAACAATTACATTTACGGATGTTTTATAAAGGATATTACAATGGATACAGCTGAACAGCCAGTACATAGGGCAAGGTGTGAGAGAGGGCCACAGAGCTTTCATGCCATGCCTTCAACGGGTACCAGTCTCCCAGCCCTCCATGTATCCAGCGACCCTGAAGCTCATCAAGCGTTATGGTTCAAGAGTTTTTGCTGAACATGATCTCCAGCCCTCCCCAGCACACTTACCAGCAGTCCATGGTTGAGGCTGAAAGTTCCGTCTCTAATCATTTGATCTTTCCGGTGACCAGCCCTCTCCTGAGCTATCTAGAGGCCATATGCAAAATTATCATTTAGCATAAAGTCAGATGTGATGGGAAGGGACTCATTATAAATACCAAAAGACACTCCTATTACTCAGAAATACCAAAGACGCTCTGTGACGAGAACTAGGGACAAAGACCAAATATATTTCTTTCTTTTTTTTTTTTTTTTGCCAGGGCTGGGTTCTGAACCCACCACCCTCGGCATATGGGGCCAGCGCCCTACTCCTTGAGCCACAGGTGCCACCCAAATATATTTCTCATATACCACAGACTCCTTGTCAGCTTTTTTTATTCTGAATTTGGGGCTTTATCCTAGAATAAACATTCAAAAAGAGCAACATTCAAAAGAGATGTCAGGTTCAGAATAGATACTCAGAACTGCAAGTAGCCACAGCTTAGCTATGTTAATTACCAGACTAGTGGCTCAGAGCCTGTAGCACAGTAGTTACGGCGCCAGCCACAAACACCAAGGCTCGTGGGTTCGAATCCGGCCTGGGCTAGCTAAACAACAATAATAACTGCAACGACGACAAAAAAAGCCAGGAGTTGTGCTGGGCACCTGTGGTCCTGGCTGCTTGGGGGCGGGAGGAGGCTGAGGCAAGAGAATCGCTTAAGCCCAAGAGTTTGAGGGTGCTGTGAGCTGTGACGCATCGGCACTGTACCCAGGGCGACAGAGTGAGACTCTGTCTCAAAACAAAACAAACAAAAAAAAAAAGATAAAAAAAATAACCAGATTACCAATGCTTTCCAAAAACCACAAGAGAAGGCAACAACTTTAGGGACGTGAGCTTTTCTAGAAGCGAGCAACACTTAATGATCTGTTGGTTGATGGTTCTACCTTTAAACGCAGCACTTAAAAAGGGAAGTCAGCAGGCGTTTTTAAAGAGTACACATTTAAGTTAAAGGAGGCAAATCTCTGCTTTCTCTGCAGAAAGTAAACTCTGCCAGGCACGATAGCAGTGGCACACACCTATAGTCCCAGCTACTTGGGAGGGTCACTTGTGTCCAGGTGTTTGAGACCAGACAGGGAAGCATAGTGATAACTCCATATCTTAAAATAAAAGAAAGAAAGAAAGAAAGAACGCAAACAGAAGAAGTAAATTTTTAAAGGAATTATTTTTATTAATACAAAATGGATATACATATTTTCAGGGTATATGTGATAGTTTAATACATTCATATAATTTGTAAAGATTAAATCAGTATATTTGAGATGTCCATTACCTTAGAAAGTAAATTCTTTGTCTCACATTGAGAAAAAACTGCATACTCAATGCATACTCAACTATTATTTGTGACAAAGTCTCCCTTTGTCACCCTCTAGTGTGTCGTGGTGTCATAACTCACAGCAACCTCAAACTCTTGGCCTCAAGAGATCCTTTTTTCCAGCTCAGCGCCTGTGGCTCAAACGGCTAAGGCGCCAGCTACAAACACCAGCTGGTGGGTTTGAATCCAGCCCGGGCCCGCCAAACAACAATAATGGCTGCAACAAAAAAATAGCTGGGCGTTGTGGCGGGTGCCTGTGGTCCCAGCTGCTTGGGAGGCGGAGGCAGGAGAATCTCTTGAGCCTAGGAATTGGAGGTTGCTGTGAGCTGTGATGTCACAGCACTCTATCCAAGGTGACAGCATAAGGCTCTGTCTCAAAAAAATAAAAAAAATAAAAAACTTTGCATGTAGTATAGCTTAATAAAGTGTAACT
>CAUYRH010162739.1:0-33911 GCA_963574655.1 Perodicticus potto | reverse complement strand
GACCTGTTGTCTTTCTGGTCCCCTCTCACATTGCAGTGTCTCTTCTGATTGACGCCACATCCAGGGTGTTACTTCTCTGACCTGGCCCTGGCTGTCCTGAAAGTGTCACCACAGAGGCAGGAGCCAGAGAGATTTAGTGGGTTTAAAGAAGTGTGTGTCCTTGAGCTCATAAGCACAGCAATAGAACTCTGGTCCTTCTGGAGCTTTTCTTTGGGGACTTCTAACCAGAGAGAGTTGGTTGGTTACAAGGTGTCACATCATAGAAAGAGAAGACCTTTGGCTAGGGCAGGCAGGCTGAGTCCCGTGGGCAATGTATTACTGCAGAAAGGCAGGGCCAGGGCTGCTGGAGAGCTCAGGGGACCCCTCTGCAACCTTTTGAGACCTTGGTGTCTCCCTGCTTCGAGGAGGGGGACTTCCTGCCAGTGCCCTTCCTGCCCTGTTTAGAGCTGATCTAAACATTGTCCTTGTCTTCTGTAATGAGGGACACAGTGACAATGCCAACAAAACCAGGGATAGCATGTAAAGACCCTTCTGATGCTGATGGGCACTAGATTGAGCAAAATTTTTGCTGATGCTTTATGGAGACCAGAGAAATGGATTAAAATAAAACTTATAAAATCACTTTAACCACTCTAATTTTTGCCCTTCCACCAAGGGAAAAGAAAGTCACAGAAACAGAAAAAAGTTTCCCAAAGGAAAAATCAGTTTCCTCTTTGGTGATGGTGACCTGAGAAAGTTTACCAAAACTCCACTCAAAACCTTCAGGCACTTGACTTTTTTTTTTTTTTTAATATCCTTTACCTTTTTAATAAAAAGTAAAAAACAAACAAAAAATACATCAATGTTCTGAATAGAACCTCTCTATGTAAAGGTCTCACTAAACAAATGAACATAGGACCAGACAAAAGAAATGAAGCTGTGAATAGCAATATGATATATTATGGAGCATTTATATATGTACGCATATATTATATATGAATATGCGGGTATATGTGTGTGCATCTATGTATGTATAAAGATGTAAATGTTTGCCTACATACACGTCACACACACACATACATATTTATACTGACCTCTTTAGATTGAAGTCCAAGGCACTTTTACAATGAACAGGTTAAAGCCATTAATTTAGAACATGACTGTTTCTGGGTACATATCAGTTTATAGGCCAACATCAGAATTCACATCTTTCCTTGACCACTTTTGAATGTCTCTGGTTGGCACAATGAATGAGAAAATTAACTTTAAAAGGGATTAGGAATGTTTCTAAATGGTGAAACTAACTTCCCTTGCTAGTTTCCTCTACGGGAGGAGAGCGCTTACTGGTGGGATGCTGAGCTCTTCAAAGAGGGAGCAAGAGGGCACCTGCCCCATATGCCGGAGGTTGCAGGTTCAAACCCAGCCCCGGCCAAAAACCACAAAAAACAAAAACAAAGAGGGAGCAAGAAATGCAGCCATCTCCACCTGGGCTGAGCTGGCACCACTCAGCTTTTCAGAGGGCCTGCCCCGTACACCACCTGATATTCTGGCAGCCCTGCCAAGCAATAGGCTAAAATGAAAAAAACTCAAAAGGGGCTTTGAGGTGGCTCAAGGCTATGAAGTGAGTGCTTTTTAAATTAGACTGGAAGGGCCGCGCCTGTCGCCAGCCTCATATACCAGAGATGGTGGGTTCAAACCTGGCCCTGGACAAAAACTGCAAAAAAAAGGAATAAATAAATAAAAATAAATTAGACTGGAAAAGATTACCTCTTACTGACTTCACTATGTCTTATGTACACCATTCAGGCTATACATATGAACACAAGTGGAATTTTAAGATGCCTTTGTCTTTATCCTTATGATCATACAGGACCTTTATATTAACAAAGAATTCTGTAAATAAGACTCAAGGAAGAAATGGCTTAATTCTCCAATTGTTAATGTGGTTGATTATCATCATGGTGTGGTGAGGTCAGCACTTCTTAGTACTTACTGTGCAGACAGAGCTTCTGTGTCTCTTATTAAATGCCAATTCTAACTGAGAAGGTCTGGTGTGGGGCCTGGGATTCTGCATTTCTAATCTTACAAGTCACACTAATGCTTCTGGTCCATAGACCACACTTTGAGTACCAAGGGTCAGTATATGCATATAGTTAATTATTGTGTAGTGGTCTCCTCCCCTCAAATTAGGAATTTGTATTGGTTTCCTTGATTCTGGATTGATTATAACTTTGAAGGGAAAGGTCAGAATATATTTGCTTCAGCCTGAGAGAAGTACTGGAAGGTAAAGCCAAAAGAGACAGTTCCATTTAGTAGCAGAAAAATATTAAGAAATAAATCAATTACCATCAGTACATTCATCAGGCGATTGTAAAACTAAGAATAAGCTACTTTCCATTCTCCAGTGCATAAACAGACTGCTAAAAACAGGTGCCTAGGGTTCTGATGGCTTTAGTGGTGATCAGCGTAACTGAGCAGGGACATAGACACAAAGAGAATTTACTCTCCTTAAAAATATAACTTGGATACAAGTTAGGGGTCAGCTACTGAAGCAGACTACAGCCTGGCATTTAGACATTTCTCTTTCAGATGGCATGATAATGGCATTGAGGCCCAAGCCTCATCTGCGTTATTTAAGCCCAAATAAATTGAAATTTGAGAGGATGCTATCTTTTTCTCCCAGGAGAAAATCTGTTGTTTTGCACTCTCTGTAAATCTGTGACCCTTCGGAGTTTGTGAAGGGAAGAGACGCGGCTCAGTTAAATCTACCCTGACGTGCCTGGTCCCACCCGTACGATACCACAGCACAGTGATGACAGCAAGTGAGGTCCTCGTGGACGGGAAGCTCACCGGTCCCAGGGAACCTGTGCTCTGTCACCATACACCACTCGGTCATTCAAAGGAAAAAACTCAGAAATTCTACATAGATCTTGGCTGCTAGAAGGGGGGTGGGTGGATTTTGTTAATTGCTTAATTTTGCCATAAAGAACAATACCTCGGTTGAAATTCTTTATTTCCTCCCAGCTAGAGAAAACTAGCAGAAAAGGCAGCTCCACTCTGCTGTGCAGGTCCTGTCCCTCCCATCACTCCCCTAGGAGCTGTGCCCCAGGGTGCTGCTAAACATGTGAAAACCTGGCTCCAGACAGGGCGCAGCCAGCTCAGAAGAACACGTCTGCACGCTGGGCTCTCACCAGGCCCTGTGTAGATGGAACTTCAATCCCAGTTTCACTTACACAGAGAACTCATATTGCCCAGAATTTTGAGTATTTTCCCAGTGATGGGAAAACAGGCATCTTTCTTATGCCCATTTCTGACATCGCCAAGGGAAAACTGGCTGGCAGAATTGGAGATGGATGTAATTTACAGAATGGGCTTTGCATTTATACAGAAAGAGCCTGTACTTGTATTAAACTGGCTTTGTACAGCTACTAAAGGAGTGATGGCTTTTAAAATCTCTTCTGAAATGGCTTGATAGCATTTAGGGTAGAATTATTCTTCTAAGCTTGGAGTAATGTTCTTTTGTCTCTAATATTCAGTCTTGGAGAATTAGAATATGGCAGTTTGGTAGGCTGTGGTGTGAGGACCCTTGGTCTGGTGTCCAGCAGTCACTAACAGTGATGTGTACTCAGAAACAGTCCTTGGGTGGGCAGGCTGTCAGTCAACCTGCCAAACACTAGTTTGATACAAAATGTTAATTGAAAGTTACAATATATTTTATAATATAGCAATATATTTCATATGTAAAATAAACTGTTATGCTTTCTCCTATTATTAAAAAATAGCAAGCGGTACAGAGGCAAGATGCAAATTCATATTGAAGCTTGTCTGATTCTGAATATAAACATTTCAGTTTCTGAGTTTGCCATGAAAATGTTTCCTCCATTAATATCCTGTTGCTCTCTTTCGTTATTCTCTTGTGGCCAGTGCAGAAGCAAGAGTCTGGGACCAAAGCTGAGTTGCTTCACCATTAAAAAAAGTATCTGATGAAGGTGGATCGATCCTGGTTGAGATTCAAACACCGAGACAGCATGACACAGCACGGGACTGTTGTTTATTACCCATCCTCCTCTGTGAAGCTGGACGTTGGCTGTTCCCATCACATTCATATTGGTTGGGGTTTTTTTGTTTGGTTTTGGCTATAAATGTCAGCATCTCTTTGGGATCCTAACACAGGTTGGTGTTGAATTTTGTGCTTTTCCTCCACCAGCTTGGTTGGTCACAGCGTCTCTTTTGTTTCGACACAGTCAGGCCCAAGGTTACGGCTTCTAGAATACATTTCTCAGGTGTGTAAACAACTGTCACAGGGCACTTGGCACCTAGATTCGGAGGTCATACGTTGAAGATTTGACAATGGTTTTGTTCAGAGGGAACTCCAGTTCATGTTTGGGTATTTCCAGTAATGGTGTAAAACAAAAAAATCACAGTTATTTTTTTTCCTGTCTATATATACTTACTTATATACCATTGCACTGAGTACTTTTTAATAAGCTGCAGTCTATTTTAATAAAAAAATCTATATATTACTTGTCTGACAAGAATTTAATGTTAATTTCTATTCATGCAGCCTGACACAAGCTTCCTACTACCCCAGTTAGACAGTTGACATTGCCATCCCTGTAATACTCCTCAGCGGTGTCACCGACCCCATCCCCATTGTGTTTACTTTGGCTGCAGGAGAGCAGGAAGAGGCACCGTGCAGGGCACCATCCAGCCCACGGACTGCAGAGGCAGGGAAGGCCCCAGATAGCTGACTACAGTACTGGAACCACATGCTGCAGAGCCAATAGGATAGCGAACGGCAACTGACAGATCCTTAGTCTGCTTCTCGGGAGACAGAATGGTCACATAGACTGGGGACATTTTAGATGTAGTGACTTAAAAATAGTAATTTCCTGGCAGTGCAATGACGTCACAGCACCTCAGATGTGCTGCTGTGATGCCAGCACAGCCGCTTTAAGCTCTGGCTCTTAATTTGTGGTGAACTGTTGGTTAGGTCACGCTCGGGAGGGGGAGGAAGGGTCTGGAACTGTGTGCTAACCCTGTGTTTCTCCCTACTGACTTCCCTACCTATTTGGTACATCACAGTTACTTTTTGGTAACTATTGGGCTGCAATCAAATGCAACAAAGTGCGGACTACACAGACAGTCTGGGTTGCTGTCATGACAACAGTGACTTCATTTTTTTTCTCTATTGGATAGTTTGTGTGTGAGAATATTATCTTTCAGGTGCAGAGTTATAAGGAATTGGGTGGGGATCGAGTTTTAATTTTTGTTTATTCTGATTTTGTATCACTTGTTTTTTCCATGGTTGTTTATGCACAAGAAAATTACCGAAAATTTAAGGGGAAAATCCCCCAACATAGTAAAATAATTTTTCCCTTTAGTGCTGTTCCTTCTTGGCCTTTAATAACAGCAATAGCTTAGCAATAGCCCGTACCCAGCACATCTGGCTCTGCTCTCACACACATGCCCTGCGTTTCAGGGTTTGCGAGCTCGCTGTTAGGCCCCTGGCCCCTAGAGAAGCCCGGGGTGACTCTGGGCCTCCTCTCTTGTTTTTTTGGATTGTATCAAGCATTTCTAGAGATACGATATCATGAAGGTACATATTATGAAGATGGCAAGAGCAATTCATAGACACTTTATGGCAATTCATTGATGATGATCACTCACATGTGGCCTTTGATCCCAAGGTGCAGATTTTTGTTTGGACTTCAATCTAAGGAGGAGTGAGTCCCTAGTCTGGTGTAATTTACCGACTGATGCTATATCTTGAAGTCCACTGAGATTAGTGGTCTTAAAGTGTCACAGTACATCCCTGACTCTACAGTACATGAAACTACAATCTTATCGTATGGCTTACGTGATGAGGGCTGGCTCTGTGTTTCTAATTCAAGTGTCTAGATGTCTTAGGGAACAGCGGGGCACTTCTGCTGGGGTTATCAGAAGGGTTACAGTGTGGGCTCTGCCATCGGACATAACTCAGATCAGTGTTGGAGTAAGGTTATCATAATTAATCATGTTTCCATACAGCTGGTTCTTGAGTAGATAATTAAACCTCCTCTACTACCAAACTTGAAAATAAGGTACAAGAAGGCATGGCATGAGAATCCACCTTCCCCCTTTTCCCATTTGACTCTGATGCTGCGGTGCAGTGGAATTAACCAAAAGAAAGATGTAGGAAGAAAACCTGGGTGAGCTACACCCAGGACGATCAATATCTAAGTCATCAAGGGTTGAGTGTACTTACAGGGGGATAGGTAACTTTCCCAAATAAAGCTGAAATCCTAGTACAGAGAAGTACCCTTCCATTTGTCATTGTGGGATCAACGTGCAGATTTAGAGCACTTTTTTTTTTTTTAGAGAATAAGAATTCTTTTGTAAAGGATAAAACCCCATATAGCTATTGCACTACCAATAAGTCAAACCATGCTACAAATGCCCGTGTTTCCAGGATGCCAGCAGCTGCTGCTGATGGAAGGACTCGAGTCAGTCCCTTAACTAGTGCTGCTAGCCTGGTCTCCCAGGGCTTACCTACGTAAGAGCATCAATGATGAGTTAAAGAAAAATTATCCATAGACCACAATGGATAAATCAGAGTCTGTGCACACTCTTGGGCGGGAGGAGTGGCAGTGGAATCTTGCATACCATTTGCTGGAAATTAAGACTAAATCCCCGTATGTGCACACCCACACCCACGCCCACACACACACTCCAGCGTTACAGCAGAATGAAAAGGGCAAACTGGAATTGACAGTTGAGGGCTGTAGGTTAAATGACCAGGATTGGCACACTCAAGTCGACCTGCCCGTGGTCTTTACTTTGTGAAATGGCACTCGTGCCCCAGAGAAGCTGCACGGGTCTTTCATCTGTTGGTACATTTGCTTCCATGTTCAGCTGAACTGTCGCTGAAGACAGGAGCGCCTTTCTTAGGACGTTAAAAAAGGTGGGGGATCTTTCAGACCATCAGTAGTTAAAAGCAAAAGTAAAAAAATAAAAAGCCAGCAGCAGGTGTGGCATCTCTAGTGTGCAAAACAGCTAATGAAAATGCTCAAAGGCGTTACCAAGACAGACCATGAAGATGGAGCGTTGAAGGAACAGCAACAGCGGGAGACAAGAGACCAGATCTTCCCGAAAGAGGGGCCTTCATTCAAGGTTGCCTGCCTTTTGCTGTCAGCGGTTCCCTCAACCTTAGAAGACTCAGTGCTGCAGAAGGAAAACGGCACTGTAAGGTGTGACCTTCGGAATGGTGACAACGATGTTTGTCTTCAAACAAACTAAACCGAAAAGACAGCCAGAGGCGAAAACCCTCTTCTTTCACCTAACAGATGAAATAGTCCATATAGTGTCATTTACTTTCTCACAAGCAGACATCAAAGACCTCAGAATGAGAAAAAACGATGAATAACATGTTGGTTTTCACATCACAAATGTTATGTGGGGTCAGGTGATGGAGCAAAGAAAAAACTGTTCAGTGCCTGTCACTACACTGGACCTTGGTATTTCTGAAGTCTCTTGGAGTTTGAGATGTATTGGAATAGTTTTTGCACCCGGATTAACATGGCGCAGTAGGAACAGGCTACTGACAAATCCATATCCCCCTGCCTTACCTACAGCTTCCCTAAAGGCTCCCTTCATTCTCATAATATTTCATTTTGACGCGGCTCCAGGTCAGTAGAAGAGACCACGTGGGCCGCTCTCCCTCACCCCTCCTCCTAGCTCGGCAGCTCGCAGGTGAGGTTGGCCCTTTTGCACTCCTACTCTCTGGGGGAGGAAGCTGCTGCTGCACAAACCCAGCTCAGCAATCCCCAAACCACACTTCCAGTCACCGAGGTGTCATCTGGTTATGCGTTTTCTGTGTACACAAACACAATCCCTGTCTCCTCCCCCCCACACATACACCTGGTCATTTGGTCCATCAAAACACAGCTTGTTCGGATATAAGAAGAAAACTCTACAGAAGCTGTTTGTTCTTAAAGAAGCCTCCTTCTCCCTCCAGAATGCCAACCATTTTGGCTTGGCCTGCACCTTACACCAAGCATAGTGCACAGTCAGGATAAATCGCCTGCACTGTGTTGAAGGGGCTACATCTTGAGTGAAGCTTAGAAGTGGCCAACACTCACCAACCACCTGAACTGAAAGCATCCCACGCCAGACTCAAACCTCTGGACATATTGGAGAGTGCCTACTATGTGCAGGGTGAGCCACCAGGTCCCTTGTTATTTGGGTTAAGCTCAAACACAAAAGGACCTGGATTGAATGTGGGATGTGTGTATAAGCACACGCCTGCAAACACACTGGTTTATATGGGTATTAATATTGGACAGAAAATCTGGCTTTTTATTTATGTCTTTTTTTTTTTCAGTCTAAATTGGGTATGTCTGTTTTGGTATGTTGTGGGCAGCTCTCTTTTACTTTTGTCACCCAGAGGCTTCCATAGACAAAAGGAAAGGAGAGCCGTGTGCTCGAGGACCCCAGTGGTGAGGAACCCATCCCCCAGGCCGGACACGAGCCCCCATCCCTATGGGTCCCTCTTCCAGGCTGGGTCACTGTCACTACGTCAGTGCACCTGCCCCCCACATGAAGACCTGAGATTGAGTGTGGGTTTCTGTTCTCCACCAGCTCCGCAGCCGGGGCCCTGCCGGAGGCAGCGACCTGCCATCTCCTCTTCCTGCTCCCAAGTAGAGGCACCTAAACAGAGATTAGATTTCTGGTTTCAAGGCATTTCAAACCAAGCACGCTGAATGAACATGAGTTAGTTAATTAGCTCGGTCTCTCTTCTCTCCATTCCCTGGTCTGAAAGTTTCTCGATGGCAAAGCGACCAGGAGAGTTGATTTGCATCTTAAGACCTATGGGTAACGCTTCTGGAGTGGGGAGTTTTATTTAGCAACTGCTCGAACTTGTGTATGGGGTCGGGAAGGAGGTGGAGCTGACCCCAATGGGGCTGTCGGAAGAGACAGGGTTGTGGGTGGTGCCCACCGCCACGCTGACGCCCCGGGCCTCCAGGATGGCAGATAGGAGCTGCTGCTGCTGCTGGCGCAGGGTGTCGGCGATGAGCAGCGGCAGGGAGTTGAAGCTGGCGGTGAGATGCTCCAGCTTGGACTCCAGGCTGCCGATCTGCTTCTCCAGGTCTTCACTCCGATCATTGAGTTCTGTGATTAAATCATACATGACATTCTGCATCTGTGTGGAGAGAGGGAGAGCTGAGAGCCAGAGAGACGGCAGGTCGTGGGAAGGTGGCTGCAGAGGGAAAGGTGAACTCCCTGAATGCCACAACCAAGCGCCATCCACACCGGCCACACCTGACCTGGCCAAGGAAAGGGGACAGGGAGGCTGAAGGGGACACAGTTTTTCCTTATTACGAAAGTAATAAGCATGACCCTTAACACTGTGTTAGGAAATATGTATCAAGGAAAAGAAACAGCCCTGTTTTCTTAAGTAGTGTCAGTCTCTAAACTGTCCTCATGTTCTTACAGAGACCCAACCTCTCAGCTCACGTAGCTCCTGGCACCTAATAATTCAAAGGAAGACCACTGTGCAGAATGGACGATGCGATAGACTCATAACAGATCTCAGGAGGCCGGGGCTCAAGAGCCAGTCTGCTGCTCACTAGCAACGTGTCTGTCAGGCCTCCTGACCTCTCTGTCTTGGTTTCTTTATAAACTTGGGGTTAATCAGAACCTCACAGCTACGAGTTATTGGGCTCCCCCACCTCGATACAACAGCCAGAATGTAAAATGACATTGACAAAGGGGGCTGCCCGCTCAACGATGGCCCTGGCCTGCCTGGACCCAGGGCCTCACTTTGGGATTCCTGGAAGTGCTGCTCCGCCCAGCCAAGCTCTCTGCAGACGTCCTGCTCCCCTCACTCTGGGCAGGAATCCTGCGGGTGCTCCCCAGTCACCCTCCTGCACTCAGCCCCATCTCACAGGGATCCTCCCCACACCCTGGGCCTGTGTGAGTCTGCAGAGTCCTGGTGTGTGCGACCTCTGTGCTCCTCCCCCCAAATCAGCACCTGCTGTCCGGCTGCGCTCGCCAGGCCCTGGGGAGACTTGTGGAGTCCTCGCGCTCCCAGGCACTAAGGAACAGATGCTTAGGCCAGGGGGGCAGTTGCTTGGTTGCTCCCTGAGGTGCTGTGGCTCTTTGGCTTTAGGTCATCTGCCAGTGACACCTTGATCCTCTGTCACCTGACATTCCAAGTCACTCTAGGAAGATGTGGAAACCATTTGTGCCTCAGAGGCCAAAGGAACAGGATATCAAGAAGGAGAAAAAAGGAGGCGTAGAAGGTGGCAAAATTTGAGAAGCCAGAGGAAAAAAGGAGGGAGGAAGGGACTAAAGGTGTAGGACAGGTCCTCAGGGGACTCCACAAGCACAAGGAAACACTGAGGCAGCAGGAGGAGGCGGCAGAAGATGCCCCTCTGCGCTGTGGACACCCTCCCAGGAAAGGGCGTTCTAGAAGGGAAAGTGCCATCTCTGTTAATACTCACAGAGCCCCCGCAGGGCACACCTTCTTCCCAGAATGTGCAAACTCACAAATCTACGTGACTGCAGGGGCACCCTGAGGGGCTCTGGACGTGCTGTCCAACCCCTCGTTGTGGCCCAGGACTGGTGCTTGCCAGCTACCCTACCTTGGGATGGTCACTTTGTTCCCTTAGAGCTTGGCTGCTTCATCTCTATTCATAATCAGAACTACCATTTGCAAAACTTTTATAGCTTACAAAGCACGTTCACAGATATTTGATCCCCTGAGCCTCAGATGGTAGGAATTATTTTTCCTTTTTAGTTGAAGAAACTGAAGCATTCATGTAGAGGGACCAAGCCTCCCCATAGTAGCTGTTCAACACAGAAAACAATATTTGGAGTCCATGTGCCCTATTCTTAATTCAGAGAGAGGCAAAGGTGGGCTGGGAAGGTGGTGGCTGAGGTCGAGGCATGAAGAAGGAAAAGGGAGGTCTTAGCATCGCTGTCTCTCCCCTGCTGCTTGGAGCCAGGACGCCAGGCAATGGGGTCAATGTGAAGTGCATTAAGCTGCACTGGGCCCTTGGACGGGTCCCCCAGGAGAATACAACAAAGACTGGATGAATGCCAGTGAGCACCTCTCACCTGATGTCATGCTGCCCCTGCCCCTGCCTCCACGCTGCAGAAACTCCCCTTAACCCCCTAGGCACACTCTTCCCAGGTCACTTATGACTTAGTCCTTCACCCTGGTCACAAGGCACCTTTCCTACTCACTGGGTTTCTGCTCTGCTGACCTGTCTCTGAGGGCCGTGGGTGATACTGCAGGCTCAAGAGTCCCCAGGGAGGGCGGCGCCTGTGGCTCAAAGGAGTAGGGCGCCAGTCCCATATGCTGGAGGTGACGGGTTCAAACCTAGCCCTGGCCAAAAACTGCAAAAAAAAAAAAAAGTCCCCAGGGAGCATCAGCCACAGTGTATCCTGCCAGGTGACAGGCAGACACTTTAGGGTGTCTCCTGGGCCATCTCTGAAGCTCACAGGATAGACGTCTAGTCAGGTTTGCTCGCTACGACCCTCTTCCTGGCCACAGCTGATTGGCCCAAGGGTGGACACCTGACCCACTCTGGTGGTTCATCTTGTCTCTTCTGAAGACTCTGGAATTAAGGCCAATGGGAGGCCAATTCCCTGAGGCTAAATGGTAATAGGGCCTCTGAAGTTGAGGCTTGTCATAGTCTGCCATGGAGAGGGAGGGAAAGTGAATTGAAGCGGGCAGTTGAACAGAAGGAGAAAGAAGTGATGGTGGGGACCACTCCTGGGTTGTGGGGGCTCCCTGCATGGTTCTATCTGGTCCTGTTCTTCCTATAGTCTGACACTCCTGCCTTGAGCTTCTGCTTGGAATGAGACTCCCCTATAGTCCTAGAACAAATTCTTCATTCTTAGACCTTGTCCTGTGTGTTTCTGAAATTAAAACCCAAGAGCATTAAGTCCCACACCCCTGACCCAGGAGCACTGTTCACATGAACAGCTCCCGAAGGTACGTGGGCCTGGCGCTCCTTCCCAACCAGGCATCCCCACAGGCTCAGAGGCCCAAGAGCAGCGACTTCTCTGACTGCACTCTCTTTGCTTAGGGTAATTTGCCTGGGCAAGTTCTTCTTGCTTACCCAGAGAATGTCTTCCACCACGATAACTGCCATCTGCAGGGCTGTTCTGCCAGCCTGGCTCTGGCTGCACGCCTGATACACACTTTCTACTAAGACGCCATGAGCAGAAGAGCTGGGAGCCCCTCCCTCGGCGGCACCTGCTCTCTGCCCTGCCGGTGGCACAGCCTTCAGTTCTCTTGTTTGGGTGACTTGCAAGAAGAGCAAGTTTCTTGGCAGTGTTTGGGGCAGCTCGGTGCAGGAGCCCAGACTGACCCTGGTGTCAGGCCTCAGCCCTCAGAATCTTCAAGGAGGGCCATCCATGGTCATTGGGGTCTTTGCATTTACTGCAGGCTATCTGCCTCTTGAGAAGAAATTCACCACCACCACCACCACCCCCACACACACCAATTTGGGGCTCGAAAAACTGGGTGGTAAGAATGAGAGGATTCAGTTACATGGATTTCTAATCGCAACTGCAAACTGGAAGTATCTTTTCAGCATGGACTGAATGGTCAGCATGGCCATCACCTCACTAACACACTGCACCCCTGTGCAGACTTAAGCTCATCTTTAGGAGCTCCTCAATGACAACTAGTAAAACAACAAGGGTCAAGTAGGTCAGCTAATTAGTTCCAAGCAAAGATAAACCTGAGTTCATTTACTTAAGAAACAATAAAACATGCTGGTAGATGGTGAATGTCAAAACCCAGGTAATTTTTTAACCAAGGAGAAATTGTTTTTTGCTTTCTTAGTCCTGCACTGTCTGGTCAAATGTTGCCAGGTTTCACAGGTACGCCTGTGAACTCTTCAGGATGTCTTCAGACTCTGTCACTCACCTTGGAAAGGTCTACCAGGGTGTTGGCTTGGTCGCTCAGCTTCCTCTGCTCCATCTTGACGCGCCTCAGCCTGTGGGGAAGAGTTGTCACAGGAGAGCCCTCTGCCCCACCAGGGCACACCACACCTATTCTTCTGATTTGGAACCCAGCATGGGGACTTTGAATATGGGTAACAACTGACTAGAATAAAGGGCTTGTCGGGTCCCCCCAAAAGCAAAGTCTTGTCGCCATAAATGCTCACCTTGTGTCACTTTAGTTTCCTTGCTATTCTCAGGTCTTTTCTCTGTTTCTGCCTTCTTCCCGGCTGTGCCTTCCACCTTGAATGCCCTATTCTCCACTTTTTAGAGTTTTTCCAAACCTCCAGGTCAGAATAAAAGTTTTCAACCTTTCCTTTTCCTTTTTTTTTTTTTTTTAATTTCCTCTATCATAGAAAGCACCAGCCACAGTTTGTTTTGATTTGATTTGTAATACATGGCTGTGTGTGTGTGTATAGACTGTGAGAGCCCCTAGCTGGGGTGTCCAACCTACCGCAGGGCCACATACTTTTTATTTGAGGCCTCTTTTGCCAATCGGTGCTGTCGGATATGGCAAAAAGTTATGCACACACCCTTTTTTTGCTCATCACCTTTGTTTGGTGTTTAATGTGTGGCCCATGACAACTCTTCTTCCAATGTTCGGCAGAAGAAAAAAAGGTTGGGCTCCCCTGTGGGGCTCTTACTCCAATTTTTACTTTCCACAACAGCCTGCCTGCGGCCTGGCATGTTGCAGGTGCAGTGAGTGAGAAAACAGACTGATCAGGGCCCAGTTCCGTGGAACAGAAGGATTTTTTTCTGTGCCTCCCAAGTACATGGGAAGACACAGACGGGGCTGAGTGGTCCTGCCATCCAACCTGGTCATCGGGGCTGAGCTGCCCCAGCACACTCACTGGTGGATGGCTTGCAGGAACTTCCTCTGGTGCTTCCTGACTTTGGCGTGGTCAATCTTTTTCAGCAGCTTTGTGTGTTTGTAGATTAGCCACGTCTCCCGAAGAACGTTGGCTGCAGCGTTCTTGATCTAAGGAAAAATAAACACAGGGTTAATTTTCCTGGTTCACATGATACATTTTTTGTGTAGTCTACCTCAAAAGGAAATGAGTCTGCAATGATCTATTTTCTTAATTAAAATTATAGAACTCTTAGAAAGGTGATTAAAATTCATGTCTTATGAACCCTGTATTTGACACTGCAGACCAGAACTCAAAGTTGAGAGTGTCTTTCCTTAATTATTTCAGGGCTGCCTCCTGACCACAGCTGCCGATGCTATCTTTAGACAGGCATTACTGCGCCCGTGCGGCCTGGGGCACCCTCTGAAGAGATGAACGCCTGCCCCTGCTGTCTGCACTTGCAGACTTCCACACTTTACCTGAGGGTCCCATTTAATATATATGGTACACTTCTTGGATTCAGAAAATAAATAGATTTCCTGTCAGCTGAAGAATTTTCAAGGCCTCTTTGAGAAAATGTCTTCCCCACTGATGGGAACTATAAGACTCAACAAGTCAGTTGTTTCCTTTCCCAAATGACCAAAAAACGTTTAAGCTGCAATTTTACATGTAAACGTAATTGACACAAGTAATTTCAGAGCAATGCCTGAAAATCAGAGAAGATATTTAGGTGGGAAACAGAGCTGCTCCTAGGCGGCCCCTTCACCGCTTTGCAACCACACGCTTCTGCATGTGATGCTGTCAGCTGTTGACATGGAAACCACTGACACCACCAGGCTTATGACGGAGCTGAGACATATCAGTGACATCCAGATGGCAGGGGACAAAGTTTTAACCCAAACACAGACATCTTCAGCAATTAGTAACAAGAGCAGAGAAAACATTCTTTATTGAGCGCAAGCTACACAGATTTTTGATTAACCGTCCCCATTTCTGTCGGCCATGCAAATTGGCACAGGCCCACAGGCCCGAGGCCCAGAAGCATGCAGGCTAGCCCAGTGGAAATCAGGCTACAAGCCAGAAAGGATTTTAATAAAATTGGAAAATGCAGACCCGCTTCTTCAGACCGACATCAACAGATGGGACGTTGTTAAAACACTGAGACACGTGGGAAGGCAAGGAGACACTGTTCTGCCGACTGACAAGTTTCGTGTGTGTATGTTTTAAAAATTTATTACTGGGGCTGGATTATATTTTTCATTGGCGCTGAAGTAATGTTTTTAAAAGAACAGCTAAGACTTCTCAGAAATGTCTAAAGGACATAAATATTGCTTTTTTGTACAGTAAAACTTCACTGTGAAAATGGTTTTCAGTGACTTAATTGCCCACCTCTAGTACTTTCTTGCCTGAAGTGGGAGCGAACAGGTGCCGGAGGCCCGGGTACCCAGGAGAGGAGGGGCAGGCACAGGAGGGCGTGGTTCTGGGCTTCTGTCAGTGGCTGGAGTGGACCACAGCCTCCAGGCCGAAGAGGTGATGTCAAGAGAAGCCTTTCTCTCTGCAGATGCTGTAACTTTCTTGGGGGAGTGGGCAATTTGACACAAGATCTCTTCCGTTTCCCTAGGCACTCGGCCTCCAAGGCAAGCCTCAGGTCAACCCCTGCTCTGCCAATTATTAAGCAGTTTAGGAGCAAATGCTTAATAATCTGAAAGATGGAAAATTAAATCTTTACTTTAAGGATTGCTATGAGGTCCACAGGAGCCAGTGATGATGTTCCAGATGGTGCTGAGGGCAACAACTCCCATTCAGCAGGTGTCAGCTCATGTCTCAGCACCTCCAGGCATAACTCATTCAATCCTGACAACAACCTTTTTGGGAAGGCGCTAATATTATCCCCATTTTATAGATGAATAAACTAAGAAAAACACAGACCAAGACCAGAAAGCCGCAAGTGGCCAGCTGAGCCAGTGTGGGTTTAAGTGCTTTACAAAATGTAAAGCACCATGCAAATATCGGTTATTACCACCTCGCTCAAACCTTCCAGTTCAAATATGAGAAAACCACTCTAGAAATGGGGAATGAGTGCCAGAGTCACACAGCTAACGGCACCGTCAAAACAAGAGCCATATCCAAGAAGAGCATAAGGTTTTCATGTGGTCCAAAGGAAAGATTTCATCTTTATATAAAATCATTTCCTGTTTTCCAGGATCAAGAAATTGGAAAGGACATCAGAATTTTTTTTTTTTTTTTAAATCCTCATGGCCCTCAGTTAGCAACGTGACAGAGCACAGAGTCTGGGCCCTGCACTTATCTTTGTCCCAAATGTAAGGTGCTGGGTGCACGGCCCAGCCCAGGCAGCAGACAGAGGCTGCTTGCCATCTTTATGAGTTTGAAGGGAGGCCCCAGCCCCTTGGGAGGGTGATGTTAACAGCAATCTCTTGAGCCGACTTCGAAATTAATTGCCAGCAAATAGCCTGGCACATAGCTCAGTAGATCAATACCTGAAAGAGAAAAGCAAATAGGCTATTCACAGCATTGTGCTTGCCCAGGTGGACAGTAAATGCTGTTGTGTCCGGTCTTCCCCCAGTTCACCTAGCTGATTGCTTTCAGCATTTCTGGGTGGGAAGAAGGTAAAGGCCACATGCCCCTCTGTGGTGTGCTGAACTTCCAGAGGGCTCCGTGCACCCTTCCCTGATGGGGGTTTGGGTCCCCTCTGAGCTCCTCATGGGCAGGAGCACCAGGGTGCTTGGTGAGAGGGGCAGGGCTTGTGGTGGGAGCACTGCCCATGAGGGTGTGATCAGATGGGTCTGGGGATGGGCAGGAGAGGACCCTTTGTACATGGAAGGCCAGCTGTCCTGCCTCCATAACCCAAGAGCATATGGGTTGATTGTTTTCCGAGGGTCCATAAACGCTACAAAAAAATTTGCTTTCACTTTGATTGGGCTCCATGACCTACATACTTTGGGAAGGGCTCTAAGACTAATGGGCCTGGGAAAGAAAGTGGTGCAACTAAGGTCTAGCAAACAACAGCGGCAGCTGATGATTATGGAGCACTTACTGAGGGCCAGGCTCTGTCTGCATCAGTTCATTAGCCCTCAGAAACACCTGACAAGCAGATGGGATTATGAGCTCCACTTTGGACCCATTACTGAACTCTGAGACTAGCTTTTCTTATTTATCCATTCAAGGAACACTTAATGAGCACCTGCAATGGACCAGGCGTTGTTCTAGGAAGTGAATACTGAGATGAACAAACCAATAACATTCCTGCCTTTGTGGAACCTATAACCTTGTGAAGGAGACAGTTTGTACTATGCTTGGTATCAGGTAATAAGTGCTTTATAAGGAAAAAAGATCTGGATACAGGTCTAGAGAGTGATGCCAGTGCTACTGATCTGTGAAATGGGACTGTTGTGCTGATGGGACAGGAACACACTGAAAACAACTGGTGTGATGCCTGCCAGCAGCAGCCTCAATAGTTGACATCTTTGGCCAGGTGCGGTGGCTTAGCATATAATCTGAGGCAAGTGGATTGTCTGAGCTCAGGAGTTTGAGACCAGCATGAGCAAGAGAAAGACCCTGTCTCTACTAAAAATAGAAAAACCAGCCAGGCATTATGGCAGGTACCTATAGTCCCAGCTACTCAGGAGACTGAGGCAGGAGGATCACTTGAGTTCAAGAGTTTGACATTGCTGTGAGCTATGATGCCCGGCACTCCAGCTTGGGTGACAGAGTGAGACTCAATCTCAAAAACCACAGGCACATTTATTAAGACTCTTCCCCTCCACAGTAGATGCCAGCCAGCTTCTTTCCCTTTCATCTCCCAACTCCCAAAAAAGAAAACATACTACAGAACACACAAATCTGTCTCAGGAGCTCTTGGCCATGGCTTCCATATCAATAGCTTGCTCTGGCCATTTCCCTGCCACTTGGCATCACAGAGGGGCTGTTGGCTGCAGGAGGAACCCTTGGGGCAGGATGCAGGATGCATGAAAGGGACAGTATCTCCAGGAACCCAACAGTGGACACCCCAGGGAAGAAACCCTAAGTGTGCCCATTATGTGCCAGGAGGCCTCTGCAGGGAAAAGCGTTACGCCTAGAAGTCGGCAGGGAGAAGGGAAGAACCAGGTCAGCTGGGCCACAGGTGTGACTTAAATGCAGTCATGTGTCAATTACCAATGGGCTCTGTTCTGAGAAATGTGCCATGAGGGGACTTTGCTGTCACGCAAACATCAGTGTGCACTCACATAAACCTCCACGGTGCAGTCTCCACACACCAGTATGGGACAGCCTGACTCCCGGCCACACACTGCACCAAATACCGCAGGCAGTTGTGACACAGTCACGAGGCAACAAGAACTTTTCCTGGTATAATCTTAGAGGAACACCATGGCAGATGTGGGCCATTGTTGCGAGGCGTGTGACTATAATTTCAAGGAGTTACACCTGCCGAGCCTAGAAGGACTGAGCAGACACACGTCACTGTCTGGGAGTCTACAGGCCAGCCCTGTCCCGGGACCCCTGCCGGAAAGCGTCTGTTACACACAGGCTGGAAGAAGGGCCGGCTGTCAGTCAGCCGTCTCACATCTTCAGCCAGACTTTCTCTAGGTGGTGGAAGTTATGGGTCTGGTTTTGGTCTTCGTCATTGGCTTTGTGGGGAAGTGTATTCAGATGAGATATTTGGGGCAGGAAACCCTTGCAGAAAGGGTGAGAGATGACCCTGACCGGGTGCACATCCATCATGAGGCCTGAAGTTTCGCTCTCTATGCTCTTTCTTCACATGCAGCAAGCAGAGCATCTCCCAGCCACAGTACGTCTTACGCCAAGTGTGTCCATGGCGCCCTCCTTGCCCTCGGTAAGGGTGTGCCCTTAGAGGGCAGCCAGCCACCAGAGTTAAATATGAGGGCAAGGGCTACCTCTTCCCCACACTGGTGTCCCCGGAGCACAGAGTGTGGCTCCCAGGCAGTAACCTCTGTGAGAGACATGTTTAGTTCCATAAAAGACAAAGATGGAGCCACGGGACACTGGGGTGCAGGGAAGAGGGGGCTCTAGTACTTTTCTACAACCTCTCTGTGCGTCATTTACTGAATGCTATTTAGTAGCCCAGAGGTTAGCAATAAGCTGTAATTACAGAATAGCAATGGCAGTGACACTGCAAAGTCAGCGTGGGAAGGTCTAATCACATTAAATGCAGAAATGACACTGCCACCAGGGTGGATAAGTTATACAAGTGAAAGAAGACAAATGCGGGGATTGAGGAAAGCCAGAGAGTGAGCTCTTACCCAGTGCGGCCAGACCCTCCTCCCTGCCCAGAAATAAATGAACAGGAACTGTGCTGGCTGTAATGATGAAGGCTGAGCTGCAGGCAGGATGAGGATGCACCAGAGCGATTTGAGTATGTTTATAATTTCACAGGCTGCAATTTCTTTTTCATTTGTGCTTAGGTGTTAGAAGAACCAAGGTTGCCCACACTAGTAAGAGATTGCTTTTGGCTGTTCAATCTACTAAATGTACACTCCTAAGGGGTTTGCAATTAGGCCACAATCTCTTTCTCTTTCTCTAAGAATTCACTGACATGTCACAAATAGACCTAGATTAGCATCTCAACCCATCAGCCCTTCTAGCTGGACACAATCGGCCATCTAGAGAGGACAGAAGGTGGACTCTACGCATCCCCAGAGAATGATAGTGGGTTTCTCAGGTGAGCCGGACAACGTGAGCACAAACCAGAGCAGGCTACGGACTCACCAGCTTCATTTCAATTAAGGTTACGTAAAAGAGCCCATGGTCGTCCCAGCCTTGCCAGCTTTGAAATTGTCTCTATAAAAACCATCCCTTTTGTGCTGTTCATTTCTCTGGAAAAGATATGTGATATTAAAGGGACATTTCAACAGATTTAAGTGTTCTCAGAAAAGTGAAATGTTACTTGATTAAAACGGTAACTTGCATTCATGGGTAAGCAATAAATATTTGTTGATTCGATTTTCAGGCCTACTTTTCAAAAACTAAGTAGACTTGAGGAGGATTTTAGAGAATCATTTTTGAAAGATTAAAATTAGCAACCACAATCTCATCTTCTTATACAATTGCATTGCAGAGAAATTGTTTATTTTCCTGGCATACAAGGGACTTGGCTTTCCTCTGCTTTATTCTCCTCGAGCATTTGATTTACCGGGTGAAAAATGGAGAAGACGAATAACATGAAACACAAAAAATATACTTGGGTTTAGAAAAGCAAATCAGAATAAACGAGAGACCACTAATGTCTCTGCTCTTGGTAAACAGCTTCTGAAAAGGTTTGGGAGGCGAAGAACCCTCTCCCCTCACTCCTCCACGCAGGTCCATTCAGTGAAACATCTACGTTCCTTCAGTAGCAGAGGCTGAAGGAGAGTGGCTGGTGAACAGAGTGTCTCTCTGTGTGAGACCCACGGGCCTTCCCACCATGACAGCCCTGAAAAGCTGCCATCTCAGTGCTATCAATCATGGCTTTTGGGGTACACCTGATAGCTCAGGGCTGTGATGTACCAAGCATAACCATTTGTATGTCAACAACATAAGAAGATTTGCTCGTACACGCTCCTTTGAACATCTGTGGAGGCTCTTTAAAGAATCCAATAAATGTAATCAAAGACCAAACAATCAAACTCCATAAATAATTCTGCCAAGAGACGGGAGAGGCCTTGGCAACTGCACATTCTCCCGCTGCCCTCCCTCGGCGCTCGCTCCCTCTCTGTCACTCTCTCTCTCTCTTTTTGTTCTCCCTTCCTGCTTTTGTCTCTATTTCTAACACATTTTTACTGCTTGCAACATTAATCGCTGAATATTTTCTCTGGCTTTCAAAAACCTGAATCAAAACGTGGTTGCTCATGGATCCCTTAACTGACCTCAGCCCTAAAATGGAAACCGTTTACCACAGAGGCCGAGACCCCATCCAAGGCTTTGATTCTATCTGTCTCAGAAAACGGAGAATCTTGCAGAAAATCATACATCTGACCTTCCTTCAGGCTGTAGTTCTAAAGAATTTTCCATAAAAGCTGTCATTAAACAAATAGCTCCTGCCTTGCTCATTTGGCTGCTACCCGGGAAGGCTCATTTCTGTCTTTTCTAAATGGCCTTTTTCCTCTCTGACAATTCCGTGGGGTGCCAGCGTTTCAGCAGCTGGATGACTCCCCAACTCTGCATATATTCAGTTCTGCAGCCCCTTAACCACTGTCAGAAGGGTGCAAGTGAGAAACATTACCCAGAAATTCCAAAAGGGGTAAATTAGATGATGACGTTTTGATGACCAACATAATTTAAGAGTGAGGTCTCCACGGGACTGATTATTTTAGATGATTCCTTTCTAGGGTTAGATTTAGACACATTTCCAGTATAGTTCTAAGACTCTCTGCTACCCTTCCTAATGAGAGTCATGAAAAGATTTGAGTGAGAACAAAAACATTGCCTCATGCCGTGTAATGTATTTGATGCCGTTAGGCAAGTGGGCGGGTCATGCCACTGTAAGCTATTGATTTAATTATCAGGAAAATTATCTGGTTGCCTGATCCATGCACAGTGATTTACTAGAAGACTCGGCCTGCCGTGCTGAGACGCTGTGTCCATATGTGCAGGCTGTTTGCCTGCACCGGGGCCCCGCTACACTCAAGAGCACAGCCCTAACCTGTACCGTGGGACGTCTTTCCCGAATGGCTCCTACCTTGGTCTTAAAGTCCATTAAGATGTGGGCGTGTGGCATCTTACCCGCTTGGTGAGCTGAGTGTCCATCATGAAGTTGTGAACGTGTTTCTCCGCTTTGGTAAGCTCCAGCTTTCGGGCCACCACGGCCACCACGAGGGCAGTGCAGCCTGCGCCCTGTGGGGGTCAGGAGGACCAGGGGAAAGAGCGCGTCAGCAAGAGGCGAAGCGGGAGATTTGACATGCCCCGTGTCCACTGGGGTTTCCTGGGAATGCAGAGGGGATTTGAGCTCTCTAGCTGGTCAGGATCAAGCCACAAACTGTCAAAACCTATGAGGACTCTGATCTCCCACCCATGAAGAAATCTCCATGCCCCTTGGGTTGTGCCCCATGGCTGGCCTCTGGGAGATGGAGTTTCTGCAGAGCAGTGGGTTCATAGCTGGGCTGCTAGATGCAGTTGAGACTTTGAGGTTCGACCACCGCTTGTCCCCAGATCCCAGGCAGGCTGTGCAGCAAGGCAGGGTCCCTCACAAGCCCCCCTCCCCCACACACCTCCCAACCCCTGGCCAGCTCCAGACCCGTGGGCCCAGCAGAAGACCAGGCCCCGATGGGAGTGTGGGTGCACCTTCCCTGGGAATAATCTAATGAGGAGGCCAGGCCTTTCCCCAAAGACTGCACCCCAGGAAGCTCTGGCTGGGAGGATGAGCCAGAGCGGGGCCTTCCCAACCAAAGGTGGGCTATGACTCAGCACAGGGAGGCAGCTCTGTCTTGCTTTCACAGGGAGGCTCATGCATTTACCAGCAGGAAGAGATTTTAAAGAGAACACTTCGGCCTAAAAGCAGGATTTTAAGTGAAGCCACAAAAAGACCCTAGAGGCTTTTCCAGAATAGTGTCCCCAGTCTGCTAGGGCAGGTCCCTTCCTAGGTGAATAAAGAAGCAGGTTTTGCTGAGCCCCAAGAAGGGTTGCACTCGCTCTCTCTCCTAATCCTTCAGGCCCTCCGTCTGGGAACTGAGTAGGGAAGGGAGTGGGGTGTAGTCCAACCTTCACCCATCTCTAAGCTCCCCCTCACTGTGTGTCCCTGCAAGGCTGTGAGCACCAGGGAGGCAGAGCAGCCCTGCTCCGCCCCGTGGGCATCAGCATGGGGTTGCCCCATCCTCGCCCACAGCAAACGACTATGCGAGGCATTGCCTGTGGGAGGCATCACACAGTAGTAGTATGATATAATAATACCAACGAGTCTCATTTTCCTTATCTATAAAGTGAGGAATTAATTGGCTTACATGATCTATAAGGTCCCTTTCAGGTCTGTAAGTGTGACTCTTACTGTATACTCTCAATAGTATAGTAGTATATAATACTATATAAGGAGTAGCTGGGTCCCTGGGTCTGTTCGGCTCATCTCCCTCCCTACACATTGGCCTGCATGCCTTCACTGCCTCTCCTGGCTAGAGGGACGAAGCAATTAAAGCTGCTAAGCTGACCCTCTAGGTGCCAAACTACAGCTCTAGTTTAGCAGTTTGAGGCCCAGGATGGAAAGGATCCATCAGGAACATTTCCAGATCATTGGTCTTACCAAACGTGTGAGAAGACAAGGCTCTTCTCAAAGGTCCTGGAATCTACGACAGCAGGGGACATGTACAGATCAGCCCCCAGCCCTCTCCTTGTCCTCTTGGCATGGTGAAGCTGGCGACACTCTTCCCACTTTCTCACAGGTGCCATCAGAACAACTGAGTGGTTCTGAATACGGGGTCAGCCCCGTTTCTAGCACAAACAAGTGAAAAGACCGAGTCTCTGTGAACTTTCCTTTTCTGACCTCATTTTCCTCCTTTGTTCAGGGATAGCTGTGTTTTTTCAGCTTCTGTGACTTGCAGGAGACTCTGTGCCCAGTTTTCAAAGCGTCTGGGCAGTTGGACATCCTGGTTTGTAGCTGTAATCAATTTGGCCAGGCCTCCAAAAGCAAAAAATAGCTTAAAAGAAGCTGTCCTAGAGGGAAGATGTGTGTTTCCTTTCCCCTCAACCAGACCGAGTGTCATCCCTCCCTTTATGTGGAGTTCCAAAAGTACTTTGGGCTAAAAGCCCAAAAACAGGGATATATCACGATGTTAAAAATGGAACATCAGATGGAGAGGGCTCTCCCCAGGCTCTCTTCTCCCTTGGTCCAGGCAAAACTCAATTTAAATCATCCCTGAAAGCTAGAAGGGTCTCCCCACACCATGCCCTTTGGGGATTTAAACAAAACAACAGCTACCACCCCAAATTCCCAGGGTCTGGAAGGAAGCTCCATGGTTCTTTCCATGGCCACAGTCCAGCTGATCAAATGCAGGGATTTTCCTTAGAAGTTGGAGAATTTTATCTAAGGAACCACCAGTCTTCGTGATTAAGATAAATGCCTGCATGGAAGCAGGAAGGTGGCCCGGCTGACATTTCCGGTTTCTTTCAACTTAAAAGATGTCAAGAGCCCCTTGTGGGTCTTTCTCTGGAGGATACTGCATTCTTGACCCCTGATTCCAACTTAGAGATATTCTCCATTTTTCTCTCAGATAGTCCATTGCCTGGATGTAATTAGGGAAGTCCCCAGTTATGAAGCCTAACCTAGTCGTTTTCATTAAGAAGCAACCTCATAAACCTTTAGAAAGTGACAGGCAGAGTGCTTAAATCCAGACTACTATCCTCTGGAGAGAGAGACAGAGAGGAAAGAGAGACAAGGAGGTCCCCAGGTCTTCCAGGTGCGTACAGAACCAAAGGGCAGCCCCGCACACCTGACCTTCCCTGTCATTTCCAGTTCTGGATACTGGACACTGGAGCTTGATCTCTGCTGCTTGCACCAGAGAGAGAGGAAGCAGGAGAGAGAGGAGAGAGAGAGAGGAAAGAAAGAGAGGGGAGAGAGAGGTCAGGAAGAGAGAAGAGAGGGGAGGGGAGAGCGCAGGGGAGCTGGAGCAGAGAGTGAGAGCGAGGCAGACAACCAGGCGTGCTGGCCCTGAACAGCAAGGTAGGAAGAGGGAAGAGGTGAGGGGGAAACGAAGATCAAGCAAAGGGCGGGCTGAGGGAGCTGAGAGAGCTCGGGAGGAAGGACAAGGAGCCAAGGACTTGAGTCAGAAGTTAGTGGGCAATTTTGGCTCTTAGAGGAAATGAAGGGAGCACTGTGGGATCCCCGCCCCTGTGTTCATCCATCAGTGGTACAAGCTCCACCTGTCACCCAAGTCCCTTCTGGAATGATGAGCCTTTTCTGCAGAGGAGCCGGTCAGTCTGGCAGAGCTGTGGTAGTGGCCCAAGAGTGCCTTTGTGAGCAGGTGGGGCACAGATGCACTGTGATAGCCAAGTCACCAGGGGCCTGACTAACTGTGGCATGTGGAGCTCATGCTGTCCTTGCTGGAATCCTAGACATGGCTGGAAGGCAAGGGGACATGTGAGGCGAGGACGGGGTGGAACAGGAAAGGGCGAGCAGCTGGTGTGGCTCCATGGCGTCAGACCAGGGGCACACACGACTCAGTCTTTGCCTTCAGATGTGCCAGCTCCTGATGGCAGTGGACACCGGCTGGGTCTCCAGGTTAGCTCCACCTTGATCACGGTGGACACTAGATTCCTGGGTCTGCTGTGCCCCACCACAGTGACACCAGCTGGGTCCCTGGGTCTGCTCTGCTCTGACCACAGTGGACAATGACTGGATCCTTAGGTCTGCTCTGCCCAACCGCAGTGACAACCACAGAGAGAGAAGGAGGTCCCAGGGTCTTCCACGTGCCTACACAACCAAAAGGCCAGCCCTGCACACCTGACCTTCCCTGTCATTTCCAGTCCCAGATACTGGGACCCTGGGTCTGTTCTGCTTGATTCTATTTCCATGGGGGTCGGGGACAGGTCTGCTTCTGGTGAGTGGGGCACTGGGTGTGTGGGGAGAGGCAGCTGGATGGGGTGGGTGTGCCCAGCTCAGCCACAGACGTGGACCCGAGTATGGGCCCAAGTCCTCCACACCAGCCCTCCCATTTCTTGTTTCCAAGAAACATCTTCCAGCTGGAAAACCTTAGAAGCTGGAAAAACAAGTATCCCAAGGGGAAAAGTATGAGGTGTTCTTAACTAAAGCACCATAAAATAAAATAAAACATAAATGAAAGTGACAAACGGGGGAGGGAAGCCTGGAGGATTTACAGTTGGATTCTGTTCCCGCAGCAGATTCCACGTAACAACTAAAATAACATCAATTGGTTTGAAACCAAGGTGTTTCGGGAGAAGCTCATCTTCTAAAGCTGACACGAAGCAGATGTCTCGCTGAGCCCTCCTTTGCCTGCACCCACGTGACTCGATTTGACGCTAACTTCACCATCACTTTCCTTTTTCAGTTCAGAGGCATCGCTCGAAAGGCTGCTGGGGACAAGCTCAGTGTCTCAACAGATATTCAGGAAGCTTTTACCCATTTGTCTGTAAGGCCAAGCCCAGCTTCAGAAAGGAGCCACATTGAAACAAAGTAACTGCCAACCAGATTGGAGGTCCCCAGGGTCTTTCACGTGCCTACAGAACCAAAAGGCCCTCCCTGCACATCTGACCTTCCCTGTCATTTCCAGTTCCGGACACTGAACACTGGAGCTTGATCTCTGCTGCTTGCACCTCTTATCATGAACATTCCTTATGGAAAGATGCTGGACCTTGATATGTCTGCTTTTGTGGGTGAAATCTCTCAAACATGCCAGGTCTGTGCCGGGAATGTCGAGTTGTTCAGACAATTATACACCCTGCTTAATGGTTGCTAATTACACCGTCACTGGGATTGCCAAGAGAAAACAATGATTAAGACTATTTACAGGCCGCACACACAAACCCTTCCTCGCCCTTCCCAAGCAGCCCTGGCCTTGGCCTTCGTGGTGTCCATGGTAACCAAGCAGGAAGCCCTACCTTCCGTGGAGGCGCTTGCAGTAACGATCGGAGCGGCACAGCGCGGGGAGCTGGGGGAGTGGGGAGAGCATCCTCGGCAGCGTGGAGCCCTTGAAAGGAGTGACTCAGCCAGAAGAGTCACATTTGTTAGAAAAATGCCACCAGGACTCCTCACTGTGGCTGACCACAGGGTGAGGTAACTGCCTTTAATTTGGGCAAAAACATAACCAATGAACAGAGGGGCCTCCCTGCTCCAGGGAGAGAGACATCTCCTCATGCGGCCAGGTTTTGTGCAAGAAAAAAAGACGAAAGGCACGTGCTCATCTTCAGTGTGGGAGATGTCTGTCAGTCCCTCGCCTGCTGCTTCTTTCTCCTTTGATCTCACCTCAATTTACAAGGAACAAAACGCTCCCTTCCAGGGAGCTCTGCAGACTCAGGCAGCAGAAAAGGTGCTGAGAGACCAGGCAGCCACCACACCCCGGGGAGCAGCAGGGCAGGCAGGGTCCTGCCTGTCCTCTCAGCCTGCAGAGCAGAAGCAGGACATGTGGGATCAGGGACCTGGGAACAGTCCCAGCAGAGCTGCTTCTCGGATGGCTCGGCCTGTGCTGGGAGGGACAATGGCTGGCATTTGAAAATACAAGAGGCTCTTGGCAGGCCCGTCCACTGCTGGCAGCCCTGGTTGAGAACCGGTTCTGAGGTGCAAAGCCCGCACCCAGGACTGGCACTAGGAAGGGAAGCTGGGCCTTCAAGCGGTGTTCCACTTCTGGTGGGAAGACTCTTTCCGTGGAGTCCTCATGACCATTGTCACCGTGCCAGCCAGACTCCTACTAGCAACAGGAGGTGTTTGTCCCTCAGCCTTGTGCCTGCCCGTGGTCTGCCCCCACCCTGAAGTGAGGCCCTCTCCTGTCAGCTTCGAGCCCTGCTGGTAATGGGGCCTGCCCAGGCTGAGTCAGAGAAGGGAGATGCTGGTCTCCTGCTCCCCAGGTCCTGCCCAGGCCCTGACCCCGAGTCTTACTGTCCTGTCCAGCAAGATCAGCCCCAGGAGGTCAGCAGGTGGGGTGGGGTGGAGAGTAGGGCAGCCCCCCAGCGAGGAGCCACTCAGGCCCTCAGGAGTTGCTATAGCCCTTCCCTGCAGAAAGGAGCTATTTCCCTGTCGGGAGGGTCTCCGCCTCCCCAGGAGCACTGGGACAGTCACAGCAACGCAATAGTGGATGCAGGAGGGTGTCCTGGAGGGCTGCAACATCTGACACAGAGATCTACAGCCATGCACGGACACCTGTCCATCCTTCCCGCCCACTGTTCCCAACACCGCTCGGGCGTAGAGGAGCTTCCTCTTGGAGCCTGTTTGCTCTCCTGAAAGAAGGTCCTTGCTCTGGCCCCCCTGGGACTCTGAGATGCAGTGCAGCTGCAGACTGTTCTGCACCCACAGTACAGTGTGGCTGAGGGATACTCCAACTCGAGAGTGAGGGGCTGTCGAGGCCGGGGACACTGAGACCACCAACAGACTGCCTGCAGCCACTCATCGTTTACAAAGCTCTGTGACATAAACTATCACACGGTCCTTGAACACACCAGTGAGGGGCAGGGCCACCTCCAGCTCTACCCTACACTAGAGAGTACGGTGGTCCAGGCCACTGAGTGCCTTGCTCCGGGCCCAGGTGAGGGGAGATTCAGAGCCTGCATCTGACTCCCAACCTCACGTCCCTCCCATATGCTGCACTGCAGTGGCTGGGACGGGCAGGAGCGTGAACCTCTTTGGGCTGTGCGGGTGGGGCAGCAGGCACTCAGGGCCCAGTGGCTCCCTGTGCACAGGTGGGAGCCAAAGCTTGGGAAGGGCAAGAGCTGGGCTCGGGCCATGGAGCCAAACCAGGACCCAAGGCAGTGTTCAGCCCCACCCAGGACACAGGCCCCGTCGGGCAGAGCGATGCTCTCTCAACCTACCCCCAAGAGTTTCAGCTAAACTTTGTCAGAAATGGTGGTGAATCTGCGGGGTCAGGGGACAGGAAGGGGACAATAAGCCCTGATGCTGCTGCAAGTGAGCAAGTGGGTGGCTGGGGATGGGGGAGAGAAATGGGGGCCATGGGTCAGACCAGCAACCAGCCCCACCCAGCCCATGGCAGAGGCAGCTGTGGGCAGACTGTTAACTGTTGGGTCCAGAGTCCTACCTTAGGAGAGTAAGCTGAAAAGTGAGACATCATTTTGCAGATGTCATATCGACCTCTGTGTACCGGGGACGCACATGCAGGCCTGCCACCCAACAGCTGCCTGGAGCCCTGGCCAGGAAGGCCCTTCTGTGCTTGCAGGAAAGGGCTCTGCCGGCCGCAGCATCTTGAAGGCAGGAGAGAGGGTGGAGGTGGGTACTCACCATGATGCCGGTGAGCAGGCAGACGCCCTTCCCACAGTATGTGTGCGGTACCATGTCCCCATAGCCGATGGAGAGGAATGTGATGGAGATGAGCCACATGGCGCCCAGGAAGTTGCTAGTTACATCCTGCTGGTCATGGTACCTGCCCGGGGGAGACAGGAGTTAGTCAGCAGAGCAGCCACTCCAGAGTGAAGGCTGTGGGCAGACCTGGGGGAGGCGGCGGAGGCAGCCTGGCACACGGGGCTCTGGCAACTGTGGAAGTGCTGCTGCCAGGTCCTGCCTGTGACCCCGCCTCGTGAGCACCATCCTAGAGGGCGACGTTTTGTGGTGATCTGCACCACATGGCCGATGTCCTTTCAGTGTCGGCGAGGTGCCGCTGGGTGAAATCATGCAGCAATAAAATTGAAAATTTTCCCTTCCAGGCTGATAGTCTAAACATATGTGGAAGTGATTAATCTGACATCACGAGCTCCTACCAGGGAAGATTACCAAACACATTTCTTGATTTCCTCTAAAAACATTAATGGGTCCTAAAGGTGGGCGTCTCCCAGTATTTGGAGGGAGGATATGGCGGCCAGGCTCTCTGGAGCCCATCTCCAGGAGAGACTCTGGGTGTCCACAGAGGCACAGTCCCCCTTCTAAGGTGGACAGGCCTGTGGCTGCCCTGCCCTGAGAGGAGCCAGCTGGCAGCATCACTCCCTATGCCTCCCTGCGCACTTCATCCCCATATCCCAAGGCCTGTCTCAGGCCAGCTCTGTGTCGAGTGCGAAAACACAAAAGGCGCTGCCACAGCTGTGCCTGCAGACTCTCTCAGCCCAGGTGAGGGTCTGCCGAGACACCTGCAGAAGGGTGGGCGAGGCACTTGGGGACAGAGGATGAGGGCAATGATCTTCACCCAACACACAGGGCTTAGTCAGAGAAGGTGCCATAGAGGAGCAAAGTATGAGTTTGCCAGGCAGGCCAGGGGGACAGGGTGCTACGGGCAGAGGCTCTAACAAAAGTGCGGCAGGCAGCAGGGCTGGGAAAGCGGGTCCTTTTCTAAAACATTCCCCAACAGCATCAGCTTGAAAGATACACATGGATGGAGCACTTTACCCTGCAGGTGTTTCACTCCCTGATAAAATTCCCAGCCAGCATGTGGAGGCCCCTGATGGGCAGGTTGAGATAGGACCAGGGAGGCCAACCAACTTGGCTAGACAGAGCAGAAAGCCATCGAGGAGCCTTGATCCATGGATGTGAAGTCCCAATGATGCTCACAGGAATTAATGCACGTGACGTGCTTGGGACAGGTCTGGAACCAGAGGCCCCTGTGAGGGGCTATCACCCTCCGTGCTCTGCATATCCTCACAGGATCTAGTGCCCAGTGAGTGACAGGCAAATGCAGCTCCTCCTCCCCACCCCCAGCAACGTGTGCAGGTCAAGTACAGGGAAGGCGCAGGTCAGGCGCATCTCAGGATGGAAGCTTTACTAGTCAGAGAGGAGGAGCCATCAGAGTTGGGAACATCAAGAGCACAGTATGATGACACCAATGTTGGGGCTCCCACTGCGTGAGTGGCACTTTGTACACAAACATTAATTGTCACAGCACCCTTCAAAGTATTTTACAGGCAGCTGGAAGCACAGGGATGTTGAGTGACTTGCATGGGAAGCATAGGAAGGACACACAGGAAGCAGCTGGCGCGAGCCCGTGACCCGTGTTCCACGCCGTGTCAGAGCGACAAAAGCGGCTGGTGCGCATCTGGTGCGGTGAGGAACTTTCAGTGAGGGGGACTCTGGGCTCCGTAGCAGGCCAGGAGGTGGCTTCAGAGGCCAGAGGCCAGATTGTGGAGGGGCCTGGAAATCTGGGATAAGTTTGGGTTTGGTCACGGAAGCCTTGGCAGTGATTTTAGATTCTTGAGCAGAGGAATGACAAAATGACATGGCTTTCTAGAAAGAACAGGTGTGAGCAGGATGTTTGAAAAGGAGCATGGCAGTGGGTGGAGAGGTAAGAAGCAGGTGCACAACACTGGGAGGGGCAGCAGGCCGCAGCCTGGTCAACCCGCTGAGGCTGGACCTGGCCGATTCCAGAGAGCATCACTGGTGGGCTGTCCAGCCCCAGCTTGAACCCTCAACCAGCAAGAGGGGGCAGCGCCAGCCTTCCACCAATGGCCACACGACGGCGTGGGTACCTGGTACTGCCAGAGACAGCTGGAGAACAGGCATCCACTCCCCAGCTCTGCTGAGGCAGTGTGTGGCCTCTCCTGCCTGCCACACCTGCTCTCTGCAACGCCCTGTTGCTGTGCTCCCCAGGGCTGGACCTGCATCCACTTTTCTGGCTCACTCTGAGCAGCAAAGCTAGTGGTGCCCAGCTCTTCCCCAAGGATGGAGTCTACCCTGCCCAGGTGCCAGCCCCATCCCAGCATGGACTGGCCCTGGATGTGCAGCTGCCGCCCTCTCCTGCCAGCTCCACCCCACCAGGCTGAGGCCCAGGCTGCCCTTCTGCTCTGGCACACACTATCCAGGCTGGAGGGTGGCAGCAGGTCCTGGCACTCAGGCCTTTGCTGAGGGTGGGAAATCAGACCTAGCATCTGGGAAGCAGTCAGACTCTGACTTTGGGGACAGAAAAAAGCAGATTTAAAGGCACACAGCATGGGCCAGCAGCACACGTGCACCCACAGCAGAGTCAGAGCAGGGCATCAGCTCGTCAAAAAAACATTTCCTGGAACAAGTCTGAGGCAGGGCTGAGGACAACAGGGTGGGAGGTTTCCTAGGGAGGAGGTAGGCGAGCCAGGGGTTCGGAGGGTCGCACTCCACCATCAGGAGCTCCGTGTCTTTGGGCGGGTGACTCCACCTCTCTGTGACTCAGTTTCCTGATCTGCTGATAGGAGGACTAAGTAAAATAACCCACAAGGAGTACCAGCGCAGCACCTGGCCCAGGCTGAGCCCTCCCTGAACATCAGCAATCATTGTGGTTGAGAGGGCCAGGTATGATCAGGGGCCCCATCTACAGAAAAACAAAGGGGCCTTGGAGAGGGTCCCATGGGGCATGACGAGGAAACATTTGTGAAGATGTCTCAAGTTCAGGCAGGAAAACTGCTTGATGCTGGGACAAAAGAAACCTGCTGTAAGTTCTTAGCAAAGAGGAACACTAGATATTGGGTGTCTGAAGATGGTTCTTCTGGCAGCTCCATGCAAGGCTAATCCAAGAGGCCAGGCCCAGACAGGGCACTGCTGGAGGCTTTGCAGGTGTCCCAAGAGAAGCACTGGACAGGGGTGAGGACTTGATTCAAAGCCTGGCCTTTGTGTGTTACTGGTTGGTGCACCAGGTCTCTAAAACCCTCCTTTCCCTGCAAACTCTGGACTTGAACTCACATTCCCAGCTGCTCCGTTGCCCTTGGGATCATGGAACACCCTATTCAGATGTGGGTGGACTCCAAGCAAAGAGACCGGAGATCAAAGCGGAATGAGGGATAAAGCCACTGACAATGTCTCTTTTTTAAAAAGCTGATGCCTGATTTACTGCCTTTTTTTTTTTTTTTTTTGATAAATGCCCTCTATGTTCTCATGGGTTTCTTTTTCATTCAACATATAAAATCCCCTTGGTGCTAACTGTGTGTGCTGAGGAGAGGCAGGTCCCAAGAATGCCATTTATTCATTGTTTGCTAGATGGCAGTGACCAGTCCTCAGTGGGGGCTACAGAAGGTGTCCCTCAGACCCGCAGCAGTTCTTCAGTGGCCCGGAGGGTGTTCATAGAGCTGAGAGGCCGAGCCACTCACCCAGCAGGAAGCGGGGAGTGAGGAAGCTGGTGGTTCAGGACTGTGGGGGTAGAGAGGAGGGAGGGAAGGTTTCTAAACCTAGTCACAACTTCAGAGTGGTTTACACATGTCACAAATTCACAGACTAATCTCGTGCTATTTTTTGCAGTAGAAAAATTCTTGAGAGAAATAGTAGCATGTTTTTCTTTAAGGGCTGAGGAGGAAAAAATATAATTTTTCTTTGAGCTCAAGGGTAGTATTTATGGTTGCTAATTTATCTTTCAGCATGTAAATCACTTTTTTTTTTCTTTTGAGCCGAGGTCTGACTATTTTTCCCAGGCTGGTGTTGAACTCCTGGGCTCAAGCAATCCTCCCACCTCAACCTCCCAAGGAGCTGGGACTGCAGGTATGTGCCATCACAAGGCTCCTTCACTACTGAATGTTATGAACTAAATGAGAAGGGTGGCACCTGTGGCTCAGTGGGTAGGGCACCGGCCACATATACTGAGGGTGGTGGGTTCAAACCTGACCCTGGCCAGCTAAAACAGCAGTGACAACTGCAACCAAAAAATAGCCGGGCGTTGTGGTGGGTACCTGTATTCCCAGCTACTAGGGAAGCTGAGGTAGGAGAATCGCTTTAGCCCAGGAGTTTGAGGTTGCTGTGAGCTATGACGCCACTGCACTCTACTGAGGTTGACAAAGTGAGACTCTGTCTCAAAAAAAAAGAAAGAAAGAAAGAAATGAGAGATGTGAAAGGCTGTATGGCTGGGCAAAGGTGGAAGACACATGTCTACTTTTGCTCCTTCATACCCCATAGAGCTAAGATTACAGTCTTCTACTTTTCAAAGTGAGTAGGCAGCTGGGCATCCTCAGCTGACATTAAAGACACAGATGAAATCAGCCAATTAAACAAACAAAAGCCCCCTGGATCAGGTATAGGCCATTCATAGAGAAGAAATCATTTTTAAAAACCTATAATTAATGAAGTAAGAAAGATGAAATAAGATATTGAACCCATGAGACAAGAATGTAATGTAATGTCATGCAAAAAAGTCTCCCTGAGAAGGCTAGAAGATAAATGAGGAAGTCTCCCAAAAGGCAGAAAAAGACAAAGAGAGAATGAAAATGAAGAGAAAATATGAATCTGGGTACAATGGTGCCTGCCTGACGTCTCTGAAGGCTGAGGAGACTCACTTGAGGCCAGGAGTTCAAGGCTATGGTGAGCTATGATTGTGCCTGTGAATAGCCACTGCACTGCAGTCTGGGCAGCATAGCAAGTCCCCACTCTCTCTCTCTCTCTTTTTTTTTTTCTTTGTAGAGACAGAGTCTCACTTTATCGCCCTCGGTAGAGTGCCGTGGCGTCACACAGCTCACAGCAACCTCCAACTCCTGGGCTTAGGCGATTCTCTTGCCTCAGCCTCCCGAGCAGCTGGGACTACAGGTGCCCGCCAC
>CAUYRH010162733.1:0-19385 GCA_963574655.1 Perodicticus potto | reverse complement strand
ATAGGTTTATTCTAGCTTTATTTAAAATTTGAATTTCAAATGAAATAATTCGACACTGATACATAAGAATACAATCAAAGACTGCAAACATCCTAATTCATTTTCCAAGTTTGCTCAAGCCTCCAGGCACCTGTCAAATATCGAAGTCGTATAAAAAGCAGGTCCTTGCCCATTTGTAGCCAGCTCCAAAATGGAACTAGTTTAGAACCTGCAATTTAAAAATAATTATTATTTAACAAAATAATAGATGACTGCATAGTGACAGAGAATTGAATGATGGATATCAGAAGCTGGGAAAGGGGTGCATGTGTATGTGTGTGTGTGTGTGTGTAGAAGAGGTTGGTTAATGGGTACATACAGTTAGGTAGAAGTTTTAAGTCCTAATGTTCAAAAGCAGAGTAGGGTGACTACAGTTAACAACAACGTGTGGTCTATTTCCAAGTTGCTAGAAGAGAGGACTTGAAATGGTCTGAACACAGAAATGTGTTCAAGGTGATGGATACCCCAAATGCTGAGTGGTCATTATATCTTTCATGTGTACAATAAATACTCACATGTACCCTGTAAATATGTAAAATCTTATGTATCAATAAAAAATTTCATAGCCAGCAGGGCCTAATGGCTCATGCCTATAGTCCTAGCACCCTGGGAGGCTGAGGCAGGCAGATTGCTTGAACTCAGGAGGTCAAAAACCAGCCTAGGCAAGAGTGAGACCCCCTTCTCTACTAAAAATAGACAAAGAAAGAAAAAAAAAAAAAAACTAGCTGGGCATGGTTGCTCATGCCTGTAGTCCCAGCTATTCAGGAGGCTCAGTGAGGCAAAGGGAACGCTTGAACCTCAGAGTTTGAGGTTGTTGTGAGCTTTGATGACACCAGGGCACCTACCCAGGGCATCAGAGTAAGATTCAGTTTTAAAAAAAAAAAAAAATTTTTTTTTCATTGCCATTTTATTTATTTATTTATTTTTTTATAGAGACAGAGTCTCACTTTATCATCCTGGGTAGAGTGCCATGGCGTCACAGCTCACAGCAATCTCCATCTCCTGGGCTTAGGTGATTCTCTTTCCTCAGCCTCCTGAGTAGCTGGGACTACAGGTGCCCGCCAGTTGGCTCAGCTATTTTTCTGTTCTGCAGTTCGGCTGAGGCAGGTTTGAACCTGCCACCTTCAGTACATGGGGCTGGCACCCTACTCGATGAGCCATAGGTGCCACCCATTGCCATTTTAAGTATACTTTATCTTCAAGGAAGAGCTTTTCCACTGCTCTAAATATATATATGAATTTAGCTTTCTTATGAAAATACTACCACTAAAGCACTTTGTAGACATAAGCCTTATTCTGTGTATCAATCAGGTACCATATTTTTTGTTTTATTACTTTTTTAACTACCCAATATCTGATAAAAAAAAATGAAATAATATGCCTTTTTATTTCAGGGGATATTTTCTTCATTTCACAAATGAAGTTGAGGTACCTATAACTCATATTACAACACAGCTGTCTGTCTAACACCAAAGAGCAAGTGACATAAACACGAACTGATTTTTGCTTTTTCCCAATTCATGGTCCTGTAGAGTCTATGTTGGGCACAGACCAACACAGACAGATAAACAGAGCTAGTCATGATACTTTGAGCAATCCTTTTACCTGCTTTCCAATCTTCTCTGATTCTAGGCTGTAGAGGAGACTTAATTTTCTGTAAACTCAGTTTGATTCAAACCAAGAGGTTTGAATTCATTCTAGATTATATAGTTTGTATAATCTCAAGACTGGTTCTTAATTTTTTTCTGTCTCTTAACATCTGAGGTTACAGAGTAATAAAGGCTTACTGCAACAATGACTCTCAAAGAGAGGGCTGTGATCACAGGGAGAGGCGGACTTTGATAAAGTCTCTTGTTGATTATGTTAACTGCTCCTACACCATGAATTAATTGAGGTTCATTCTGGCTCAGTGTCTGTAGCTCAGCGGCTAGGGCGCCAGCCACGTACACAGGAGCTGGCAGGTTCAAATCCAGCCTGGCCCAACTACAACTAAAAAATAGCCAGGCATTGTGGCAGGTGCCTGTAGTCCCAGCTATTTGGGAGGCTGAGGCAAGAGAACTACTTAAGCCCAAGAGTCTGAGGTTGCTGTGAGCTGTGATGCCACAGCACTTGACCCAGGGCAGCATAGTGAGACTCTATCTCAAAAAAAAAAAAAAAATTGAGGTTCATTCTAAGGTAAGCAAAGGAGAAAAACAATGTATTTCAAATTCTATATAGCCTATATATTCTATATTTCAGAGCTGCCCAAGTGTTTCCAAATAGAATTACTAAGACTTCAAATTATAGAGTTTAGAGATCTTGACAATTTTGGATGGATGGATGGATCACTAGATAGACAGATAGATAACGGTTGAAAAATGGCTCTGAATTAACTGAACATTTAGAGTGAAAATTATTCCTTAGCTTTGCATAGTGGTTTGTAGGTACTTAATATTCACTTAGTGACAAAAAAGTATAATGAAACGGTGATGCAAACAATGAAGTTTATCTCAAAAGACTATCAACCTTGCTTCTAACCTCAGGTCACCATGACCTTGTCTATTGCAGCAGGTTTTACTGAAATTTCTTGGTCAGGGTGGTAGGCCTACTGAAGGCCCCAGGAAAAGACAGAAACAATATAGAAGGCAGCAAGCCAGAAGGAGGGGCTCATAGGCAGTACTCTAAGGAGCAGGCTCTCAAGACAGCTGAAAAGGCCTTTATGAAGGGAGTGGGAGAACATTAAAAGTCAGCTGACTTTACTGGGCAACTACATTGTCTGACATCTCCCGACTTTGACTAAAGAGATCAGTAAAAAAATAAACAATACTAACCTTCAATTTCAGTCCAGTTGACAGCAATTTCTGCTATTGGAATTTTGAAGAACTGTGCTATATAAAGCAGTTCTACATCAAATGCCCTAAAATAGAAAACAAATTCATATTTATTTTTAAAAAGACAAATAGAGCATTAATTAGATCTCTACTTTGGCATGTTGGAAAGAAGCTTACACAGCAGATGTAAAGCTTACACTATAAAACTGAAGATCAGATTCACAGAGATCAAATAGTTAAAAGATCAGTAGTTCAGAAGCTCTAAAGCAAATAATGTAATTTAGTATGTCACTGTATAATATTTAAATAATGAACATTACAGCTGTACAACAACTCAGAAACTTTTAAAGGTAAAAAATGGCTTCATGGGCTCCAAGATTTCATCCTCGTAATTTTCAAGATTGATGTTTTCAATCTCAGCCTTAACTAGCTCAAAGTACAGAACTGACAGCATTTCAACTGATTCCGAGCTGACAAAACAGAACTCAGGGAAGCTCTAGGAGAGAATGTTCTCAATTGCTGTAGAGTTGCTTAGTTATCTTCTTCTACCACCAAAAGATCAAGGCTTCCCTTCTAATATAGCATCCCTAGGGTCTTGTCTTCCCCCTTCCCTTTCCTGGGCTGTCCTGGAAAATACAGTAGAGACAGTCTCCAAGTTACAAACATCCAACTTTATGTACAACTCACATAAATAAACAGGGGCTATTACAAGTAGTAAACGTTCCTATTCCAGCATACATACAAATTCAACTTAAGAACAAAACTAAAGAACCAATCTCGTTCATAACCTGAGTACTGCCTGTACTGGCAACTGTTGAAAGTGAAAAGGGTACACCACACCGAAATGCTCTTTGGGTATAATGAAATACACACATAGAAATTAGATATAGTATTGCTTGTTTCTTGTCCTGACACACATTCTTAAAACCATTTCTATTCTAAATCCTCTGTCATCCTTCCATCTACTCATGAAAAGGACTTTTTCAAAGCTCCTCTGTAGTTAGCCCCTTGGTTTCAGTCAAAACCACTTTCCCTAAAGGCTTTGAATCCTGACTCAGAAGTTTTCCTGATTCTGCTTACAAATTTCACTAGCATTAGCTCTAGGAAGAAAAGCATCACTAGCTGTTAAACCTTCGTGATGCGCCTCTGTTTAAATTCTGTGCTGTTTTGCTCCCATCCTCAAGTAAGATAGCCCCCACTCTCCAGACCAGCGCTTGGTTGTAAAACATTAACTTGCACAGACTAGAAAAAGCCTAAAATCCACTTCTGTTTGGTCTCAGACAACTTGAATTTGGGTGTTTTGTTTTGTTTTTGCCACAACATTATCTTTATCTGTTAGGTAACGAGTTGAAATCTCAAGTATTTGGATAATTCTATATGAAAACTATTTTTTAAACAATGTCTTTTCTTATCCTAATAAAATATTTGAAGTTAACAAAAATACCTATAAAAGGGGGTGCTTTGTGTTTTTAAAAGGACTAAGTTCAGTTTACTTCTGTTAACTAGATTTGTGACACTCATGAAAGGAGATTATTTCAATATTAAACCTGGTGCTCAACTATTAACTGTCTCTTTTAATACAAAAACAAAATTATTAGCTAGTGGGCTTAGTTCTCATGATACTTACAATAACCTAAACAAGAATACGAAACAGTTTTCTAAGGATATCAATATACAGCTAGTGACTTATCAGAGACAAAAAAAGCAACTCAGAAATGATGAATGAAAAGCAGTGGTGAATTAAACAATGATTAACTAAAATCTCTCTCTCATTTTTTTTAAATAACCTTCTATAGACAAAAAGGATTTTTAGAATTACATCATTTTATTCTTAAACTTTTCAGAAGACATGAAGATATTACAAAAAACCCTGCAACTCACATCGCAATTAAGTGCCCAATGTGTTACCAAAGCATATATTTCAACTAAAATACCAAGAACTCCCAGACACAGCATTATGTTGTTAGAAGGAAAAAGTGTAAGAGCTATTTTCCAGCTATGATGCCTTCATGTGTTATTGCAAATGTAGTTGGGCAAAGCCACCATGTTTTCTTTTGTGACACAGTTCCCTAATATATCTGTTAGTAAGATAACACTTGTGATTATCCTTGTGATATATTCCTAAGGAACAGAAAAGATGTTGAGACTATTAGACATAGCAGACAGACAGTGGAGGACCCCACTGTTCCCTCCTGAAATCCTACTAGAACTAAAGCAACAATAATGGAATAAAGAGACAAGGGGGAAGGGAGGAAAAAATAATAGTAAAAAGAAAACTGGAAGTTGTAAAGTAGCTGGACATGTGGGAACTAGGAAGGGTAGAAAGGTGGCCAAGTGCAGTGGAAGAGGGGTGCCAGAGAGCCCCCCAGCAGCTCAGGAATCAGAGGCCTCAAATGGGTTCTGCAGGGGGGGCTGCAAACAGCAGGACTCACTGAATATCTGTCTCAGCTTTTCCTTCTCCTCATGTCTTCTGCTTTTCAGTTCTCCAAAGGTTGACAGCCAGTCTTGTGGCTTCTAGGCAGGAATGAAAATGACCAGCCCAAAACACAGTGGTAGTTGGGACTTTTTCACACACAGCTCTGTCAGTTTAAATTGCAGTGAAATCCTCCAGTCAGTCAAAGGCTCTGCCCATGCACATAGCTTCTAGGAGGGTTTTATTGACATTCTAAGATAGCTGAAGAAAGAATTTGGTGATGAAGGGGAATAAGAAAAAAATTAGAAGCAAGAGAAACAATGGAGGGGAAGAAGAAAATGACAATGTTTCAAATGATGCATTCAGAGGCAGTGGAAGATACTGCAGTCATGGTACAAGAACACATGTTTTAAAAAATTAATACTGAAAAATAAAAGAATTCTAGGAAATGAAAATTTTGATAGCAGAAAAAAATTCAAAAGGAGAGATGGATGATAAAATTGAGAAAATCTTAAGAGAACAAAAATAGAAAAGATAAACTTATAGGACCAGTAAGAAGGTCCACATCCAGCTGTAGGAGAGAACAGAGAAAATGGGGAGAGGCGATTGTCAAAGAAATGACTGAACACGGGAAGTTTTTTACTATATGTACGAAGTGGGGACACAGGTGGGGCTGCAAACAGGAAAACTCAGCAAATATCTATATAAGATTTTTCCCTCTGTTCTGGTGTTCCATACCATTATAGGATGATTACAGTTAATAATAATATATCAAATATAGTTTCAAACAGCTAGGAGAAGGAGATTGTCCATTCCCAATACAAAGAAATGGTGTTCAAGATGATGGATAAGCTTATTACCCTGAACTTATCACTACATATTACCTGTACTGAATTATCACTATATACTCCATACACGTGTACAATTATTGTCAATGAAAATAAATAAAAAATTGATTAAAGAATATTTTTCAGAACTAAAGGACACTCTTCAAAAAGTGGCATTGGGAAAGCTGGATATTCATATGCAGAAGAATAAAGCTGTAACTTTTTCTCACACATGTACAAAAATTAACTCAAAATGGATTAAACACTTAAAACCTAAGATCTGACACTATAACTATTGGAAGAAAAAAAGGAAAAATCTGTAAGATTTGGGTCATATAGTTTTTGGTCAAATATTGGTCTGGGCCAAGACTTTTTAGAATGGACCCCAAAAGCATGGGCAACAAAAGCAAAAGTAGATAAACAGGATTAAATAAAACTGAAAATTCTCTGCACAACGAAGGAAACAACTGACAGCCTATGGATTGAAGAGAAGATATTTGCAAGCCACACGTCTCATAAGGGGCTAATATCTAAAATTTATAAAGAACTCAAACAACTCCATACACAAATAACTCGATTAAAAAACAGGCAAGGGACTCAAATAGACATTTCTCAGAAAGTGATATACAAATGGCTAACAGATATATGAAAAACTGCTCATCACCACTAATTTAGGGAAATGCAAATTAAAACCAAAGGAGATACCACCTAACACCTGTCAGAATGACCATTATCAAAGAGACAAAAGGTGAGTGCTGGCGAGGAGGAGGAGAAAAGGGAATCCTGGTACCCTGTTGGTGGCAATGTAATTAGTGTAGCTATTATAGAAAACTATATGGATGTTCCTCAAACTAACAACAGAATTACTGTACAAGCCAGCAATCTCACTTGAGTACCCAAAAGACCTGAAGACTGCAGTATGTTGACAAGGTATCTGCACTCCCATCCTCACTGCACTACTACTCCTGACAGCCACGTGGAATCAACCTAAGTGTCCCTCAACAGATGAATAAAGAAAATGTGGATTTTATACACAAGAAATACCATCCAGCTTTAAAAAGAAAGTAAATCTGTCATTTGCGGCAATGTGTATGGAACTAGAAAACATCATGCTAAATGAAATGAGCCAGACCCAGAAAGATAAGTACTATGTAATCTCACTTAGATGTGGAATCTAAAATAATTGAACTCATACAAACAAGAGAGGAGAATGGTGGTTACCAGAGGCTCGTGAGCAGTTTTGGGGTGATGGGAAGATGATGGTCAAAGGGTACAAAGCCTCATAAGATGGGAGGAATAAATTTTGAGGTCTAGTGTACAATGTGTAAATATGGTTAGTGTATTTTACATTTCAAAATTGCTAACAGTAAATTTCAAGTGTTCTCATGACAAAAAGTAAGTATTTGAGGTGATGATTATGTTAATTAGTTTGATTTGATTATTCCACATCCTATTCACAAATCACAATATCATTTTGTATTCCATAAATATATGCAGGTAAAATTTGTCACTTTATGGGTGGCGCCTGTGGCTCAAAGGAGTAGGACGCTGGCCCCGTATACTAGAGGTGGCAGGTTAAAACCTGGCCCTGGCCAAAAACTGCAAAAAAAAAAAATTGTCAATTTACAAGAAAAATTTTTAAAAATTATACTGCATATACTTCAAATGTTTACTAAATGCATTAATGAATTTTGTGAAAAAAGTTAAAAGGATATTGAGTTTTCAGATTTAGGGGCCTATTTAGTACTCAAGAGAATGCATGAAAAAGAGCTACACTAAGGCCTAGGATCATGATATTTCAAAGCATTGTAGACAAAAAGCTTCCAAGAGGGGGGTGGAAACAACATTTAAAGAATCAAGATCCAGATTCTCTACAGAATTGGACTCTTCCCCAGAAACACTTCATGCCAAAGACAATATGGGAATGTTTTCAAAATCCTGAGGAAAAATGGTTTCCAACTTATAATTCTTTCTCCACCTAACTATTAAAATAAGTATGAAGATGGAATAAAGATATTTTTTTCACATGCAAGGACTCAAAAAGTTTCTCATATTTTTAGGACGTTAACAGAGGATGTGCACTACTAAAACGGGTATAAACCAGGAAAAGGAGATCAAGGACGATGCTGTGTAGCAGAGAGATACGAGCAGACAGATGCTCCCAAGAAAAGATGAAATGGATGCAGAATCTGTGTTTGAACACCGTAAGAAATAACTATACTCTTAACAGAGGCTGAATGTGAGTGAGAGACAGATCCATAGTACACTAATGCAAACAAAAACCTCCAGATTATTGGCTCAGCGCCTATAGCTCAGCCGCCTTGGGTACCAACCACACACACCAGAGCTGACGGGTTTGAATCCAGCCTGGGTCAACAACGACGACAACTACACTCCCAAAACGGCGAGGTGTTGTGGTGAGCACCTGTCATCCCAGCTACTTGGGAGGCTGAGGCAAGAGAATCACTTAAGGCCAAAAAGAGTTTGAGGTTGCTGTGAGCTGTGATGCCACTGCACTCTACTGAGGGCAACATAGTGAAATTCTGTCTCCCCCCCCAAAAAAAACACCCCCAGATAATCAACTTCAGGAAAACAAATAGTATAAAATAATGTAATCATACTGCATTCAAATGTGAATTATCTTTACATAGCTATATGTATATTAATACTGACCTAACCAAAAGTTTTACTGTACTTGGTCTTGAAGTGTGGAGGCGGTACAGGAATTTTTTTTTTTTTAAAGAGTGATTGTTTTTTTGTTTGTTTGGTTTTTTTTTTTAGAGACAGAGTCTCACTTTGTCGCCCTTGGTAGAGTGCTGGGGCTTCATGGCTCACAGCAACCTCCAGCTCCTGGGCTTAGGCGATTCTCGTCTCAGCCTCCCAAGTAACTGGGACTACAGGCGCCTGCCACAATGGCTGGCTATTTTTTTGTTGCAGTTTGGCCAGGGCCAGGTTTGAACCCACCACCCTTGGTATATGGGGCCGGCGCCCTACTCACTGAGCCACAGGCACAGAGTCTCAAGCTGTCGCCCTGGGTAGAGTGCTGTGACATCACAGCTCACAGCAACCTCCAACTCCAGGGCTTAAGTGATTCTCTTATTTCAGCCTCCCAAGTAGCTGGGAGTACAGGTGCCTCCCACAACACCTGGCTATATTTTTTGTTGCAGTTGTCACTGTTGTTTTAGCTGGCCCAGGCTGGGTTCTAACCTGCCAGCCTTGGTGGCGGGCACCCTACCCACTGAGCTATAGGTGCTGCCACCTGTACAGGAATTTAAGAGAACTAAATGTGCATCCATGGATTTCCTAGTTTGGAAAGTTAACATCTAAAACTGAAAAATAGCTATGCAGAATCATTATCTAGACTATAAAAGCAAACACCACAAAGAAATAGCTAAAAAGAGTTATAAGTGTCTACAGCTGGGGGTGGGAACAGGAGACTGGGGGACATGAGGGAAGGAACTGTTCTTTAGTTATAAACACATGGAACTAACTGTACATTATCATCATGTATTAACACCGATTAAAAATAAAAAAGCAATTACTGGAAGATAGAACATCTCAGAGAATATTTTAACATCTATAAATGTTAAGAACTTATGAGGTAAAGCTCTGAGGATGGAGATACACACACACACATCGGCCCGCTGAATTCATGGGTTCTGTATCCACACATTTGAGCAACCTCAGATGAAACATATTAAAAAAAAAATAAAAAATACAAATAAAGCACATTATATGAGGTACTATAAGTGATCTAGAGGTTACTTAAAACCTATGGGAGAATGTGCATAGGTTATCTGCAAAAGTTCTTGTTACCCCTGTAGATGTGGGTCCCAGAACTAATACCAGGAACCAGTACCAGAATCTGCTGTGCAAATACTGAGGCGCTACTGTGATATGGATCTGAATTTGAAGACCACATTTGTGTTACTTATAAAAATTTTAAATCTTTCTATATTTTTATACTTAGCATAGCATTTATTTAATCTTATTCATATTTAATTTAAATGAATATTGAAGCACACATATTTAACATACCTATACTCAACTGTGTAGCTCTGAATCCAATGATATACCAATAGTGTGAACTTCAGGTATATTCTTTGATAGATTTCTAATACCTAGATATGTGACTTGATTTGGGTTTCTTGAAAGTTTTGAGGAAATTTTAATGAATCCTTAAGAACAACAAAAAGAAACATTCAAAAGTGACACTTGCATGGAAATAAGAAGTAGAAGTATAACTTATGTTGTGTAAGAAAAAAATCGATTACTCTTTAGCTTTTCTTGATTTAAAGTGCAGGAAGAGAGATGTTTAAATGAGAACTATTAAAGAAATATTACTGCAGTGAAGCCGGAGCAAACTGATACATGCACATCTGATGGTTCTCCTTTATAGGCACAAAATAAACAAAACTGGACCCTCTATAAAAATGTGAGCGGTTAAAATTTTAAGTTAGGTCAATATTATGTCAGTCAAGTCCAAAATGAATAATTAAAAAGTCTTTCGCATAACATTTTAAAAAGAAAATCCACTAATATTCTTTAACTTAAAATAACCCCACAGAAACTGTGCTAATCTAGTGGCTACTGGCCGCATGTGCGAACACCTGAAATGCAGCTAGTCTGAATCTAGTCTGAATTGAGATGTATTGTAAGTGTGAAGACATAGTGCAAAAAGAATGTAAAATATCTCAATGTTTTCTCATACTGCTTGCGTTCTGATACAACAATGTCTTGGATAGACTGTGTTAAAGGATATTATTAAAATAAATTTCATATGCATCTTTTATTTTTTTAATGTGGCTAACAGAAAACTTGAAATTACATATATACCTTGCATCTGTCTCATCTTAACAATTTACTGACAACAGCCCTGACAAAGAAACTTCATGATTTTTAGGTTATCAATCCAAACCTTTTATATTTCAAGAAAACAAAAGGCCCTCAACAATGAAAAATAGTGTTCTCCATTTCTGAATCCTTCCTTTCAAATTATAAAGAACCTAGTTCTGAAACTAATAGCTAAGCAAAAAATGTTTAATGCAGACAAAGGGCTTTACTTCTAAGGTTGCTCCTTAAATTTTCTGATTTTGGAGTCCATTAGCTGTCAGTTTATATTAATCTTAACATAATAAAAACATGTATCTGAATTTAAGCCCAAATTTATACTTCCTAAAATTTTTTAATCTAGGAAAAAAAAGATTAATGATAATCTTAATTCTGAAAATATAGTTTTTTTAAAGCAATTTTTTAGGGGTTATACAACATGTACTTCTAGGGAGACAACAAATCTTTGCAATCAATAAACAAAAGTGGCAGAGGGCTCAAAATGGACATATACGGGAATAATTATGCAGATACTCATCATGAACAGGATTCAGGACTAACACTGTTAGTTCTTTTAACAACATTTACCGGGCACCTATTAACTGCCAGGCACTCTATCAGACAGTGGAATATACCAGTAAGCAAAATCAAATAGGACTCTTGCTCTCATGGATTTTATGCTTTAACAGAGAAAAGGAAATATTAAATAAGAAAAGCTACAGGAGTGGGCTATGAATAAAGTACATAGTCCTCCAAAAGCATATGATCAGGGGCATCTGAGCGAGTTTGCAGGGCAAGGGGAAGCTGCCCTAAGGAAGATTTGAAGCAGTGGACCAGGGGGAGGGTTAGGAAAGGGAAGAGTCTGTACATGGAGACACGGGTGGGGCCAAGCTATGCAGCATGTGTTAAAGGCCACTGGAAGCTACCGAGGGACTAAGTCTAAGCAGGAGAGGTACACATGACTGATCAGTCTCCAGTTTAGAAAAGACTCCCTTGTGCTGCAGCTTGGTAGTTCTGGGGACGGAAGTGGTGGTGGGGATGCAGATAACAGAGCAACATGATAGCTACAATCTACAGACCTTGGTCATGGATTAGATACAGACAGCGGATGTAAGAATGTCAGGGCTGATGCCAGATTTCTTGCTTCTGTATGACAGTGCTGGTCACCTGTATTCTCAGTGTTTTCAAGAAAGAGCTCAGCAGTATGAAATAGTGCTAATGGGTTAAGTATGACAAGTACTTAACATGACCACTGGCTTCAGTGACATGGAAGTAACCAATGGTTAGCCTGAAGGAATGGAGAACACTCCTATCAAGGTGGGGTGAGAAGTCAGTGGTAAGCAAGAAGATGAAGCTGCTCAATATAGACCACTCTGTTAAGAAAAGGTTGGCTGTGAAAGGAGAGAGACAGGGCTAGGGCTAGAAGAGTATGGGTGGAGATCAGTGGAGAACCGATAAGACAGAAAATGAATGAATAGAATTAGGTTCTGAGAGGGTGGTGGAAGATGTGGAGGTCAAAAGGTTGGTCTTAGGAGAAAAACTTCATCTGCTGTAAAAGGATGGAAAGAAATGGGCACCCCATTCTGCTTTGGTATTTCTGAGCATTTTTTTTCCTTCAAAGGAAAAAAGAAGCCTAAGGAAACACTGTTTTCAGGCTTCTCAATTTATATTGCCTCTAATAAAGGTGAATACATAACTTTTTACTATATGTTGTATTTGTGTATTTTCAAAATAAGATCCAATCTGGGAAAAGTATAATGGTACAGAAGGAATTTATACATGTAGGTGTCAATTTTATTTAAATCTTCGTGTTCATTATGAGAATACAGGGCTGCTTCTCGTTTCCTGGAATAACTGCTGGGTAATAAGACAGACCAGATACATTCTAGTTAGAAACCTACCATCGTTCAATGTGAAGAGATGAAAATGTCCGTGAAGCAGCTTCTCGAGTTAATAATTTGAACCCACACTGTGTGTCCCTGATTCCTTTGACACAAAGGAACCACACCAGAAAGTGGAACCCGTACATGAGAAGAGTACGGAAGTAAGAACGCTGAAAACAAAGACAAAATATAAATGACTTTTCCATTTATCTGTAAAGGAGACGCTGAAAATACCTGGCTATAGACAACTGTATTTTAATATTTAATTGACCAGGTAGATCTTACATATGAAAATCACTGTTCCATGAATATCACCAACAAAGTATATTAAAGAAATAGTGAGAATATCTACTGCTTAGAGCAGAGAGAAGTGTTAAAGAAACAATTACTGATTTCCTGGAGGCTGAGTCAGACAAGAAAAATCACTGGACCTGTGTGTTAGAGGCCAGAGCTTCATCCTACCAGGAGAAACTGGTTTGGGGTTGCTATGAACAAGAAGAACATCTCATTTACCTATATAATTCATGCCTCTTACCCCACACATATTTCAGTTTCAAAAAAGGCATCAGTTTCCAGAAAGTATTAGCAAAACAAAATACTAAGATTTGAACGTATAGTTCAATCCCTAACTAATAAGAATACTGACGGAAGGAAGATACACAGCCCAGTATCACAGAGATTACAGACTAGAAAGGAATCTGAAACAAAACCTAGTCTCTCTAATTAGGGGTAGCAGAAAGCTCATTAAATACATTTCAGAGATTTAGTTCCTTTGGACATTAAACTTAAGACATTAAACTTAAGTAGTTTTTAATCCCCTGTGAGGATTCACTATTGTTATTAGTGATTAATTTTATTATTAATATGAATAGTAACAGAAAAATAATCTATTGTTCATTAAACATTGCAAACTTTAAAACATAAGAATGGAAGATAATTATTATTGCATTCAAGATTTTCATAAAAGATAGGATCTCTCAAACGTAGCAGGCCCACAGAATGGTACATTACATATGGACACAAGGAACCTGTTAATAATTGAGTATCTCACACTATAAAATAAAGGTTACTTCTTCCTTTTTCTGCATTTGCTTTTTAAAATTAGAATCTTTAGTATCATTCTTCCCTCAACCTTTTCTGTCATCATTGAACAGACGCAGAACTTAACAGAGTGATCACATGACGTAGGAGAAAAAGCACACTTGTACGTGAATCCGGGCTGCACTGCTGACTAGTAGGGTGACCTTGATTAAGTCACTTCAACCTTCTAAATCCCAGTTTCCTCATCTATTAGATGATAATGCCTATCTCATAAAGTTATTGCAAGGATTAAATGAGATTGTATTAAAGCTTATAGCCAAGTGTTTGGCACAGAAGGTAACAGGAACTCAGTAACGTCTTTGTTTTATAAAGGAAGAAAACTCAAAAGCTTATTTTACTCTCTCAGCCACAATTTTACTTATGTATTAAACAGGGCAAGAAGGAAAGGAAGAATAAAATACTTATCTCTGAGGAAAATAAAACAAACTTTTAAAAATGATCTATTCTAGTACTTCTCATTTACACCTAGAATCATTAGTTATGTTTTGATGTAAATATGTCTTACCTCTCTAAGCAGATAGGGCTGAAACCTCATCTTAAAATATTTTGGGAATCTCTCAACAGCTTGCTCAGTGCCTTCCATATAAAATATTTCCAATAAATACTGGTTGATTGATTTAACCTCCAAAAGAGCATTTATTCTTAGGAAAGGAACAAATAGAAATTGAAAGATAGAAAAATAAAAATTAAAGGTAGAGAAACAATACCTATAAACTATTCTCCTTCAGTAACTTTCCCTTTTTTTTGGAGACAGGGTCTCACTCTGTTGCCCAGGCTAGAGTAGAGTGGAGTCAACATAGCTCTTTGCAACTCCTGGGCTCAGCCGCCAAAGTAGCTGGGACTACAGGCATGTGTTGCCACACATGGCTAATTTTTTCAAGTTTTTGTAGAGACAGGGCCTTGCTATGTTGCTAGCTGATCTCAAACTCCTGGCAACAAGTGATCCTTCTGCCTTGGCCTCCCAAAGTGCTAGGATTACAGGCATGAGCTATGGTACCTGGCCCCTTGAATGATTTTTAATGTGATTTGGGTAAGCTTATTCATTAGCAAATAAAAATATTTATGACTGCTTTTGGTTGAATGTTAATAGACTTTTTTGTTTTGTTTTAGGCTAATGGTTTTTCTTTGGCCGGAGCAGGCTTTGAACTCTCCACTTCTGGTTTATGGGGCCATCGCCCTACTCCTTTGAGCCACAGGCACCACCCCAATGGTTTTTTTTTTTTTTTTTTTAAAGCAGAAATATGTGGAGTTTACATGAAGACCTTAACTTATATAATTTCTATCATATTTAAAAACCTAACAAGATAAGCCACAAACAAGATCCTGTTTTATTCTTTAAAATTTGGTAGACTATCTTAAAATTTAGGAGATATCTAAAATATGTTATAAGATAAACTTATTTAAATAAAGTTAACCAAGTCTTAGAGTAGCCTTACATAACTTCTGAAACGGATATTTAAAAACATGAAGGAAAAAGATATTCATGGTTTTAATATTAACAATAATATCTCCAAAATGTTTATGAAATGCAATTAAGGATTTAAGGTGAAATCTAAAGCTAACTGCTAATTTCATTATCTTAAAATAAGAAGTTCCAAGAGTTCAGCAGACTATTAAAAGAAAAACTAAAGACATTAACCACTAATAGATTCTATTTTTGGATCTTTTAAAAATGATAAATTAAAAAATACCCAGACAATATATAAACATAACTGTTACATAGAATACATGGCAATATGAAGATATTTAAGGATGCTAAAGGGCTCTACCAGGGTTGTATCATGTAAGTCTTCCAAGATAGCCATAAAACAGATGGGAGGATCAATTGAGAATGTGTAAAAATATTTAGGGAAGATATGTCTGAACACTATGCAATAAACTACACTGAAGGTGCCATTTGCTGCCTTGTTTCTTTTACGATTTTCTTGTTGTTCACAGATTGATCACTGTAGGCAAGGGGCTTACATTATCCATAGCACAGCAAGAGAATGGAAGGCTGCGCTGCAGTTTCCTGGACGTGTGGCACCTGCATGTCTTGTCTCTTGGGGACGACCCTCTACGAGACAGGGCTAGTTCTACGAGAGTAATTTGACTTGAGCACGTCTACTGGGCAGCGGTTATACACAGCAACTGCACCGGACAACTGCGGAGCTCCAGTCAGTGGGTCAGGTAATACTTTCTTCCTATCGAATGGTGGCCAATTCTGCGGGGACTAAAAGCACTAAGTCAAACATTAGGTTTTAGAGATCGAAGAATGGGTGGATGGAGACAAGAAAAATTATAAATACACAATTCTTGGGATAGATCCCTTGATGTCTGACTAAGAGCTGACTAGGTAGAAGATTTAGACCACAGCAGTCTCATTTAAGTATCACTGTATTTCTAGGAAAAATTCAGAGTTTTCAACAAATACAAGTTCTAAGTAGAAAGAATTTATACCATTAAAAACAAAAAACCCATATGGCTCCTTTCTGCTCCCACCAACAAATAAATACAGGTGCCAACTATCTTTTGCCCAGATTACTTCAACAGCTCTGTAATTCATCTCTTGCTTCCTATTTTTCTATTCCTTTTTCCCTCACCAAGTAAATTATCCTTTTTTCCCTCATTATATATTTATATACATTTTTTTATATATTATAAACATATATATTTTTTAGGAGACAGAGTCTCACTATGTTGCCCTTGGTAGAGTGCTGTGGCATCACGGCTCACAGCAACCTCAAACTCCTGGGCTTAAGCAATTCTGTTGCCTCAGCCTCCCTAGTAGCTGGGACTATAGGCACCTGCCACAACACCCGGCTATTTTTTGTTGCTTCTGTCATTGTTATTTAGCTGGCCTGGGCTGGGTTTGAACCCGCCAGCCTTGGTGTATGTGGCTGGTGCCGTAACCACTATGCTATGGGCACAGAGCCCTATTAATATATTTTTTTAATTAAAAAAAATTTTTCAAAAATTTACTCACAAAACTATTAAATTAGTATTGGTCTATTTTCATTAATTTCGTTTACAAAAACAGTTTTTTGTGTTTTCTACACAGGTCATTACACTGTACTTAAAGTATCAGTTTTTTTCATACTACCTAATTTTTGAGTATTAGCCCATGTTACTACACAGTCTTCATTATTATTCACTTTACTGGCTACTTATTTGATCCAGGGATGTATCTATTGTTGGAAAGTATTTTATATTTGCTAGTATTTTATAGTTATAATAATGTACCAAACATCTTAGACATGTACTTTTTCCTTTTCTTATTCTTTGTGAATCAGTAAACTGATGAAGTTGGACTAGTTAGTTTCTAAACTTTCTTACCATTTTAAACCCCTAGGAATGTGATATTTTCTATGGTTAATAGATTAACCTTTTTTAAATGCCAATTAAAATCCATAGAATATATAGAATACTGAACTAGATGCTGACACAAGTCTAACCTCAGCAATTAAAACAATTCATTTCTCAGAAAAGGTGAGTCTAGGCTTCTACACTTGAACTTAACCTTTAAGAGGTTTTGTGACTTATCAGCATATGTTGAAAAAAATTAGAATTTCTTTATATCTTATTTCAGAATCACTGGTTAGGAGATTCAACCTTTTATTCCTCTGATTCTCAAAGTCTGGTGTATATAAGAGAAATCTGGGAAACTGTTTGAAATGCAGATTTCTTGGTCCAAACTTTACAGTCTTCTAGAGTCTTGATTCAGTATGTTTGGAACTGGGGTAGGAATATTCATTAAATAACAAACAAACAAAGCCCCTTTCCAGATAATTTTGATTACATATTGAAAAACTACTGCTTTATTCTATTTGACCACTTTAGTAGATGAGCTATTGAGAATATAATGAATAAGTAATTACTGGACTTGACATACTACACCTGCACTTTAAAGTGAAAAATGATTAAATCAAAAATAAATTACATAGAATTTCATAAGATAGTTTTTTCCTCTAAAAGTTACTCGTTTTTCTAGCATAATCTATAAAAATGAAGAATTTAATATCTTCATTGATTTTTTTAATGCCCTAAAATGACAGTTACAAGCTTCTCAGATTTTAAGGTATAGTCCTTTTATAAGAGAAACAAAAAAATTTAACCTCTGAATAAAACTCATAATACGGCACTTAAATTTGCCAGTATGAGAAAAAAAGAAGGGCAAGTTGACTGCTTAAAAAATGCATCATTTACAAGTTTGCCTTATAACTGTATAGGTATTCTTTGTGTCTTAAAAAATATTTAAAAAACTGCCTGCATCTTAAGGCAAAGAAAAGTCCATACCCTTCTTGTATAACTTAAAAAACAAAAAAATCAATTCTGAAATGTGCTAATCCTTTATAAACTTAATAAAATTAACAACATTATTTCCTTTTCTTTTGGAAAGAACTTCATTTTTGAGAGATCAAACATAAAAGCGTATTTCTTGCCAAATGTATTTATAGAAAATGCAAAGGAAGCAGCTGCATCATGTCAGTTAGCGAAGTCTCACCTGAGAAATTGATTCTTTTTCCAAATGAGCTCGAGATCCACATGCAATAGCCATTTGATCCTGAGGAAAAAAGGATGGAAACAGTTCTTAAATATTTAAGTATCACTAATAAAAATACTTACATCTGATGTAAATGTCCATTTTTATAAATTCATTAAAAAAAATTAACATTGAAACTCTTACAGGTTTTATTGAGGAGTTCTGAATATACACAACTTCAGAGGCCCAATCATACTGATGAAAAGGACACTGAATTTTGCCTGAATAGGGCTAAATATAAAAGGCATGTGTTACTTCACAATTCTTATCTTTAAATGATGTTTTTCTGAATGAAAATATCAATATTATTTGAGAGAAAAAAATTAGTGAAATTAGAAAGAAAAGGGTTATTTATCTATAGGTCGTATGATGATGTACCTTGGAAATCCAAGAATAGCAATTGCTACAAAGAATTTTAAAAGTGGGCACAAAATGAATATATGCATAATACTTTAGCCATCATAAGTACAAACAATAATCAGAAGATAGTGTTTTCACACTACAACATCAATAAAAATAAAAATTGAGAAACATTTCAAGAAAGGTGCCAAGACTGACTCCGCTCCGGTAGCTCAGGGAGTAGGGCATCGGCCACATATATACCGAAGCTGGCGGGTTTGAGCCTGGCCGGGGCCTGCTAAACAACAATGACAACTGCAATGAAAAAACAGCCGGCATAGACTGGCTGACTAGATACATAAACTCAGATGGACATCTTCCGTATACAAGAATCTCATCTTACCTTCAACCTTCCTAATGCCATGACCCTTTAATACAGTTCCTCATGTTGTGGCGATACCCAACCATAAAATTATTTTCATTGCTACTTCACAACTGTAATTTTGCTACTGTTATGAATCTTAATGTAAATATCTGATATGCAGGATGGTGTTAGGTGACCCCAGGGAAAGGGCTGTTCGACCCCCCCAAAGGGGTAGCGACCCACAGTTTGAGAACCCC
>CAUYRH010162730.1:0-22160 GCA_963574655.1 Perodicticus potto | reverse complement strand
CCTTGGCTGTGTTGATCCCCTGAAGGCCGAGCACAATGTCAGCAAACCGGAACCTGCTCTCCATGTCCAGTGATACCGTCCACAAGACTCTTAAGATTAGTAGGAAAGGTTTTACTTGCATTGTGTGCTGTTGGATTAGTGGTCTTTGTATAACATAATCAAGTTTCCAGACTGGTAACACTCGTCATTTGCTTTCTGAGACAGAATAACTGCCAGAGGCGTTAACCTTTATTTTGTAATGTACTATGGTGCGTGTAAATAGTATCTATTAATGTTTTACACACTGACAAATTGAAAATAAATTTTAATTTATAATAAAAAAAAACAACAATAGGAATTTCTTCTTCAGCATGTGGGCCATGGTTGCATGGACAATAGCACTCATCCTCCTTGTCACATTTTGCAGAGATTTATTTTTTCCATTTCCTTCATTTTCAAAGAACCTTAAAGCTTCAATGGAATAAGCTTTTGAATACAAAGATGACTTATATTAGGGCAAATAAACCCATACTAATCTTACTTTTCTATTTCAATTTAGCTTCAAACACTATAATACATATACAAAAAAGAAAACAAAACTTTTTAAATTTCATTTTTGTGTTGATATTTTTAAATTTAATTGGCAAATCCTATATAATTGTATCTGTGATGAAAATAATACAAGTGGAAAGGCAATTTTAGAAACAGAAAATTTGGTGGTGCTGTCCTTCCCCTAACAAAGAAAATTCTTATTATATGATTTGTCATTCTACTTGAGCATATTTTCTTCATGATTAAAAAAAATCAATGCCATAAATTTACCCTGAAACATGAGATGTGACTCTTATTATACTACCCGTTGCCTTTTAAAAATATTTGAACCATTAACCAATCTTTGTGGGCAATAAAATCATATACATTCCACAACAATATTAACCACTTCTCTATTTTAGTAGCTGGTAAAATCAATTAAATTAAGAGTTTCATTTATAACCAAGTAAAAATAGTAAATATGTTACAGGAAGACAAGGCCTAATGGAGAGAAAGAGCACCCAAACACTGAATTTAAAAGGAAAAAGGCTTTTATTTCAGACATCACAGCTAACAGGGGTAGAAGAATTCAAAATGGCCGTGCTCCCTACTGGCTTGGTCATTTCCTTTTTATCTTCAGTCAAAAAGTTTTAACCCACAGGTACCTTTCTCACTGGTCAGTTTGAATGAAGTGGGAGATGCTGTTCCAGGCCCCACAGAACTACAGGATTTTACAGAAGTGGAAATTTCCAGGTCCCAAGAAGTTAAGTCTACAAATTCCTAACAGCTGAGTCACCATGGAAAGGACCCTGCAGGTATATCCTTGGGGGTCTCCTTGAGAAGACCTCTGTTCTCCTAGACCTCAGCCTTCCCAGGTATCCTCTCTCAAATATATTTGTTTCAAATTAAGACCGGCAGTCTATTTGGTACATAATCTAAATATGTTTATAAGCTCTCTTTCCACTCCAGCGTACAGATCACTGGCAGGAATCAATATTCAGGAATGGAAACCAAAAACAGAGGAATAGATATTTAGGTAAACTCCCCTCTCCTCTTCCATAAAGAGTAAAAATTAATTCTTCTTTCACAAGCCTATCTATAATTTGCATAGAAAGCACTGTAGATGGCAGAGTTGGGTACATTGAGTTAGCCTATCTTGGCAGTGTCCTGCCCCAGGACTTGCGCCTACATGGAAAAATAAGAATCCTTGTTATGTAGGATAAATAAAATATTTGTTATCTCTAGAAAGTTGGCGCTGTTTGCTGAGCGAGAGCCCCAGTCACGTAACTCCTACCAGACAGTCATAAAGAAAGAGCATGCAGGGCATATAACAAGCAGCCACCTACTCTTTTTGAGTTGTAAACCTTAAAATATGTTCTTTTCTGTGAAGAAGGTTTTTCTCTCCATATAAAAAGCTTAACAGCAAATTTTGCTGGAATTGGAGCATTTTGCCTTTTCTCTTTCTCTTTTGATGTGATCTTCAGCTCTTGAATCTCTTGTTCTTGTGCTTGGTTTCTTTCTGCCATCAGCAATGATCCTTTATGACAAGGAGAGTGCCCCTGACATGCAGTTTGGATGTTGCCTCTCCTGAAGATGTGTCTCACTGACCTTTTCAAATTCAGGCCTTTTCTTTTTTAGTATAGTGAAAAATGGCATCGTATTTCAAAATCAATCTAACTAAAGGCAAATAATAAGGATACCAGACCAAGAAACCAAAGACATTTATGAAGTATACATCTTCCTGCCATTATTTCATTGGCTTGAGGTCTAGGAGACAATTTCAGCTCCCCCAAATTACATTTTACTACCAGACAAAAGCTATTGAAAGGCACTACTAATCCCATTAAGACAGCATATGGTTACTTTAATTTGGGGAATGGGGGAGAAAGGCAGGTGAATCTAGTTAGATTTCTTGGGAGAAATAAACTTTTAAAAATCATCTGTTTTCTTTTCTGAATGTATTTATCTTCATTCATTCTTTACATGGTTTTTGTTTCTAGTCCTCATCTTGAACATTGTTATTGTTATTAAATTTTAAGCCTTTAAAATTCTGTGAAGGCAAAAAGTGGAAACCTAATTAACACATGTATTTGTAAAAATAAAAAAAAAATTTTTTTGAAGTGAAAGCTGGCACCAAAGCCAAAGTGAAATTTTACATTTACTTATTCCACATAATATTTCTCTGTCCAGCCTAACAAAAACAGTATTAATGAATACAGTCACAACAACAATGGTGAGTCATCAACATCTCCAGAGTAGCTGTTACTAGTGCATCTTGTCATACTAGTGGTAGCTATCTGGGATATTAGTGGTTCACAAAGAGTCCTAAAGGACTTCTTGCTCTGAAAGAAGAATTTAGTGAGTGATACTGAAAAAGCAACAGCTTGGCTCATGGGTGTCATTGAACAAATGGCACTGAGCATGGAACGCGGCCTCTCAGAACTTATGAGCCTAATGGGTGCTTTCTGTACACAGGCTTCTCCTCCAGATTGCTACTGTTATTGATCCACTGACCATAACTAGTTATCAGACATCCTGACCTAAGTCAAAGCCAGACCCAGACAGAAGGCCACCATGGAAAGGGGAGTCATTTCAAGCTTAGGTTAGGATAATAATTTGGCATGCTTTCCATCCATTTGTTCAACATTCTCTCCTAGGAGAGGGGGACCACTTCCTGGGGACAGACAGTGAGGAGAAGAAGGGACACTGCTAGTGCTCATTTATTGCAAGCAGTTCGCTCTGGGCCCAAACCGAAATGCTCCTTCAACATACCCCCACCCGGTGGCAGCGGGAACCATCCTCTTTAGAAAGCAGTTCAGTGACCACGTGGTGTTAATCATGAGCGTCCCTAGGAGACTCGCAGCCTACTCCATGCAGCTTTGTGAATTCTGACTATCAGTACATACAGGGCTCTCCATGTGAGCGATCAGGGCTGATTCTGAGATCAGAATAGTGAGAGTGCAAGCCTGGCTTTCCCACTTACTAATGGGATGACCTGAAATACAAGTTACTTAGTTCCGCTGGTTTCAGTTTCCTCATTTACAAACATGAGAATAATAGCATCTATCTCACAGGTTGCTGTGAGGACAAAATAAAATAATACAATTGAAGTGTTACCTGGCATGTTAAATAGTCAGTAAATCTTAGGTATTGTTCCTATAGCATCCACTCTACCGCAGTACTTTGTATACTGCCTGGGTGTCCTAACTTTTATGCTTTCTTGCCCGTCACCTCTATTTCCAGTCTCTTCTACCAACCAGGGGCAACTACACTTCAGCATATCATACCATTTCTTCACCTCCCCTTCTTAAAATCTGTCCCTTCCCCTTCCTCAAACATGGCATCTCTGTGAGCACCTGAAGCTCCCCCATTTTTAAGCCAATGAGCTTCCTGATGTAGAGGGCATAGTTAAGGCTGTTGGTTTATTTTGTTACACACTTACTTAACAGGAGTTTCTTTGCAGTGCCCAAAGCTTGATATCCAAGAATCTCAAGCTGCCCTCAGATACCCTCTTCCTACCCCCCTGGAAGCCTGGGAAGAGGCTCGAATGAACTCCATTCTTCCCACCATCCTCCTGAAGGATATTGCCGGTTTCTTTAATTTGTTTTCCACTTTTTTGCCTTTCGGTGTACTGACCTGCACAGCTATGAGAGAAAACAGGATGACAGATTTCACATCTTTTTTGAGGCCAGTGAAAACCTTTGACTAAGGATTTGGCCAAGCTCCTCACCAAGTGGCTATGAGTCTGCAAGCACTGTAATTTCCTAATTGCCTATTAGCATGCAGGCCTGTAGGCCAGAGGCTGAAGCCAGAGTCCCAGAAATCTGCCCCTGTAGACTCCATGCCACTCTCATTTCTGGAGTGCTCACTGTGTTCCATTCATCCAGCCAAGTTTACTCACATATGCTACACATTTTATCCTCACAACAGCTTCGTAAGATAGATATTATTATCTCCACCTTATAAGAATGAAAATCTCTTCAAAGAAGTTTGAGATGGAGAATTTGCAATCTGGTCTAGCTGACATTAAGGTCCATGAATTTTCCTCACCATACTCTTTTAAAGAATCATTTTCAAAAGAAGCAAGAAAACTGAGCTGAACAAAAGGCTGAGCATGCCAAACTAAAGACTCTCTCAACTTGTTAATTTCATTTTTCGGGTGTCAACAACTGTAAGAATAGGCAATGGCTATTCATCCTGCACCTTTATCAGAAGTATTTTCTTCAGGTCAATGCCCTTATCCAGGCCTGAACAAAATTAATAGATCTCTTTGACAGACTGAGATAATGAGAAGGAAGTACATCACCTAGTGACAACTACAACTTTAATAACAAGAAAAGTCTATTTGGGACAGTTTAGATGTTTAAACTATGTTTAAATGGTGATATAACAGCTACTTCAACTAAGTTTTCATTTACAATGGAATCTCATTGCAAGCTTTATTCTCTTTTGAGGAAAATTTGACTGAGTAAAGTTGAGTTTTGCAATTTTAAAAGTTTGTAACTTATTAATAGCTGGGCATTGTGGTGGGCACCCATAGTCCCAGCTACTTGGGAGGCTGAGGCAAGAGAATCACTTAAGCCCAAGAGTTTGAGGTTGCTGTGAGCTGTGATGCCACAGCACACTACCAAGGGCTACATAGTGAGACTTTATCTCAAAAAAACAACAACAACAACAAAAAAAACAGTTTACAACTTACTGGCCAGTAAGAAACATAAGTCTCTTCTGTGTTTGTTAAGTAAATAAACTATGCTTCTTAGACAGTTCATTTTTTTTTATTGTGTGTCAATACATAGAACTTATTTAACCTATTCTCATTTGACACTCTTGACCTCTTCCTTAAACATTAACCAGATGTTAATACTGGCTATATTGGTTGATTGTTTTTAGATTTGAGAATGTTAGAAGCTAAAATATGTAACATTTTTGCTTTAGTAAATTAGGAATTCTCATTGGTATCTGAGGAAAAAAGAGCATGAGAAATGGAAGATAGATTACCTAGGTAAGACTTCCTTTATAGAGTGCTTATATGTAGTATAATTTTAATGTCCTTGTTTCTGGTGACAAGGGAGAGCAAGTTTAGCGCCATGTAAAGAAAATCTTTGCAAAAATTACATCTTTGCATTCACAAGTCTTCCAGGGTGAGCACAAGTGATGAGTAAGGAGAAGCCGAAGCATGGCAGTTACTTGAGTCACCAATAGTTAAAGAGCCACTGGGATAGGACAGGCAGGAGAGGAAGACTCGTGATCCACTTAGTGACTTCTAACTCGTTTTGTTCATTTCTCTGTGTATTTGACAAAGAGCCTTGATGTGGTTTAAACTGCATGGGGCTATTTGCTTTATTCCCTAGTAAGTAGATATATGTGTGAAGAACTTACTTCCAGTTCCCCAGCCCACCAGCACTCCTGGCTGGCCTGTTCAATTGCTTTATCCTCCTACCCTGGCACATACATTCCTCACAAGAAATGGGGCACTCAATCCAGGTTAAGCATCCCAAATATGAAAGTCCAAAAATGCCCTCAAATCTGAAACTTTTTGAGTATCAGGATGCTCAAAGAAATACTTACAGAGCATTTCAGATGTCAGGTTTGGGATGCTCAACTGGTGAATTGCAAATATTCCAAATCCAAAACAAATCCTAAATCTGACACTTCTGGTCCCCAAAATTATGGATACTAAATACTCAACTTTGACTTTCAAAATGGTTTGTGAATTCTTTTGAACAAGAATAGCTTGGCAAGTCTGAGCCAATTATGGACCTTCTATACCCACAGGCGCACATACTCTACATATACTGACATATAACATATATACACACATAAATATACCTTCTATATAATTTTGGGTGCACAAGAACTCACAGTTCATGTTTAGTCCAGTAGCCACAAGGTCTGAGTCCCCAATCTGTTCCGTGTCCATCATGGATTTTGTACTTACTCTTCAAAACTCAAATTCAGCTTCATCCTCCCTGTGCAGCCTCATCGTTACCCCAGCTCTACTCCTGAGAAGGCAAAATGCCTTTTTCAAATCTCCACTCTAATACTTAGCACATATCATGATGTTTCGTACTTGGTGGACTAGCTTCGTTTCACTCATTTTTCTATTTGTAACCCCTGCCAAGCACACACTGAATGAGGCAATAGCTGAAAGGATTTGCCTGCTAACAAAACCAGACATCCTTGGGTTGATAAAGGAATTTTGCTATTCCTGATTTCTTTGCCCATTCTAGAGTATGCTAAATTTAACCATAAAAGAAATTGAAAGGATACTCACAAGAAGAAAGAAAAAAAGTAAAGTAGAAAATTCTATAGTATCCACTTTACTCAAATACACACAGCTCCTTAGGTTTCAGGGGCCAGAGACTGACCAGCATATTTGTCAGCCCTGATAGAAAAGCGACATGGCGTGTCCTTGCTGTAGATAGAGACAGCAAGATGGTCTCATTCTCCTTGCCACTGATGAGCTCAAGTCATGCCTGGAGCCAGAGGCAGCCTGGAAGTGAGACCTGCCATCAGCCCCATGCAGTGGTTAGGACTCCAGGCAGAGCTACTTTCTTAACGAGTTTGAATATCAAATAATAAAACTTACTAGGCAGCAAAGTAGTACAGAACCAAGAAATGAACGTGGTGAGAGCAGAAGGAAGAGGCTAGGAGGAGGAACAGAAAGGAAAGGCAGCAGGGAAGCCTAGTCTGGGAAACAGAGACAGTGACAACGTGAGTCACGAGCGTGACAAAGTGCCCACCTCTGAGTGGGGAGCACTACAGTACAGACTCTTCCAGGGGTTCCAGGTCCACGTACCCTTGGAGGATGCATCCTTGTTCTTCCTCATTTCCCTTTGTAGCCATACAGTTTACCAACACCCTCTAAGGCAGTGTTTTTCAAATTTTTATCTCTCTGCACACTTGAACCTATAATTAAGCTTCCACAGCACACTTACATTATGTTGATCAAAAAAAGAGTTAAAAAAAGAATATGCTTACTGTGCTTTGAAATTCTTTCAAAAATAACTTAATTGTCTTTAAATGTACTTGCAGCACACGGAAGACCCTCTCCCAGCACGCTGGCATGCTGCAGCTCTAAGGTATAAAAGTATATCTCTGCTCCTCATGCCTTAGTTCAGCCAACATTCAGGTTCAGTTCTGCAGTGGTAAGCCAGTTAGGCATACTGAATTTAGAAGAAACATGCAAGATCTATGCAAGTTCCAGATGAACAAGGATGACGGGGTCATCGTCCCTCCAGAGGACTGACTGCCAGCGTGACACCGCAAGACACGCTGGTGGTTTTCACCCCCAAAACAGATATTCTTTGCTCCCACTTGAGAGCCATGATGTGGGCTACTCTTAGTGGCTGCTTCTTTGATTTCTCCAGTGTGCAGACTGAAATTCTCTTTGAGTACAGTTCAAACTCTCCAAAAGAAGGGATTGAGTGCAATTAGTCTTATTGAACAGAGTTCTTGCATTAGGACACATCATAGGCACATGGCCAGCCCATAAATTGGCTCCCTGATCCCATGGTAGAGCCACAGAAAAAATGACAGGACAAACTTCTCACCAGGAACCATCACAGAAGGAGCTACCAGCATCGAGTAGCATGTTTAGCCATCTCAAGGCAGAGAAGTCATATTGGAACACGGGTTCTGGTAAACTAGACAGTGGCATTATAGAGATTAGGAGGATGGAGAAGAAATTATCAACCAGAAGCTTCCTAAATCCCAGTATGTGTTAGAGTTGGCCACTGGAGCTTGGCAATTTTGGTTATTGATACTCTAAACTATGAATGCCTGAGCCAATGTGGAATTTCAAGTTAAAGCCAGATGGTTCTTGGACAAGAAGGGGAAAAGAAAACAAAACATCATGTATTTGGAAGAACTCTTAGTAAAGAGATCCCCATCTCTCAAGCAGTGTGGTAATCATCTTCTCCTTTCAGTAAGAACCATTCACGTTCTCATCTGCGCTCAGGTGCCACTTTCAAATGGAATACTTTCAGTCATGAAATTAAGCTGTATCTATATTAACTTAAGATAGGAGAGAGAAACAGAAAATCTATCCATAATTTTTCTTTTTTCTTCTTTCTACTTGTACAATAAAAAGACAGAGAAGAGATAGAAATCTGAAGATTAAAAAGGCAAACGCTGAAATAAACCTGCAGTCTATTTTAAGTGAATCATTTCTAAGGGTTTCTAGGGTACTTTTTCTCTTGTTCTTCCTGGGTTCCAGATTTTCAGTCTCATTTCAAGATCTTCTGGAAAAGGCACAAACCAATTATCAAAGAGAAAACAGCATTCAACTTAGTGGCAATAACCAAGTACACATCAGATGTATTTTGAGTGAGGCCTCAGGGGCCTCCCACAGGCCAGTGGATGCTTATTTGCAACAAGAGCACCAGCATCCTTGAGAGCGACTCCCATTCCTATTAGCCCAGTTTATTTTCAGACATGATTATTCAAGCTTTTATCCACTATAATTGTATTTTGGGGATAATAAGACTGGTGAGGGTAGTCATCAAGTGCTTGTGTACAATAAAATTCAAATGGTTTTTGTTCTGCCTGGCATGTTCAAGAACTGTTCAATGAGCTTAAACTTGATTATAAGAAGGAATAGAACGTTCTGAGTGAGAGGTCGGCTTAGTAGCTTAATATGAAACCAGACACTTAAGAATCTGACACTTTCCATATCCAAAACCCAGAGGAGCCTCTAATATGGCATTTGGGGTCACTGTTAAGGTGGTTCTTCAAGAATGCTCCCCAGAAGGATATCCACACTCAGCCATCTCTGCGGGCCTCTGGCAACCCACAGAGAGGCCTTGTTCCTTTAGCAAAGCTTGGGAGTAAGCCAGTGAGAGAACTCAGGTGAGAAGCCACCTTTCAAGTGTCTGCAAACAACTAGCAGGGCATTTATTTTAAAAATTTAAAAAAATTATGGCTCTTTATTCTCTAATCTCTCCTTTTCTTTCAAATTTTGAACCAAGTACATGTATTCCTTGCATTTCTCCCAGAGGCCTAAAGCTCTCTGGACTATATTTGGCCTAACGTTTGCTTGACCACATTGTGTTTAAATAATGCTGAATTTGAGTGCCTTTGGCTGGGCAAGCTGTGAAGACAGCTGGTTGTCAGGATTTACAAAGGTCTTGTCACTACATGAGTCATAAAATCCCATTGCTCACATGGTTCCTATAGGCTGTGAGTAGGAATCCTCAATTTATCATCCTTTTGAAAGGCCCACATCCATTAATTGGAAATTTTCTTGTATTCAGCAGTTACATTCTCTGCCTTCTGTGTGCTTTGAGGAGATTAGAAGGGATATCAGAAAGATACTTGGCATGATTTCTCTTTCTCTACCCCTCTAGGCTAAATAAATACCAACTCAACTACCTTACTACACTTTGAGTCCCTAAATCAATCTCCCCTTCAGGGGAAGGCTAATCCCCTAACCACCTCTCCAGTGCCATTCTCATACCCACTCTCCTCCTTCTGCCATCCTGAATGCCTTCCCTGCAGGCCACCTATAGCCATCCACTTATGAAGCCAAAGTTCCCTTAAGGAGCTCTGCGGACTGAGGCTACATGGGGTCCTTAGTGCCCCCATGGGAAAGACGTATCTTACTTTCCACTATGATTATTACAGGACACAGTGCGAGCAGATAATGGATTTTAAGGAACTTAAAAAAAAAAAACACTTATGTAGAGAAAATGGAAAAATGGAACATCAGGATTCAATTTAGTAGACTTACATAATATCTGCTTTTATTTCAGAAACACTTCTTCTGAGGTAGCCAGACCTCAATCCTGGGCAGGGAGTTTAATTCCAGAGTAAATTAGTTGCTCCAGTCTGAAGGAGACAGAATCTGAATGCTTTACTCTAGATAGAAACCCTGAAGGACTCACTTGTGCATACAGCTGTCAAAACAGTTCAATATCTAGAGATAAACAGAGTATAAGATGCCCACTAGTAACTGTACTAGAACGCGACATCTTTTTAAAATTAAGTTACCATATTCTGCACTTTATAGAGTGCCCTCAATTTTAATATTTCATCTACTAGAATACTTAATTTGGCACTTTGTATAGTAAATAGTGAATTAAATGCTTATGTGGCTTATTAGGGCAAGTAACTCAAAATAAAGTATAATGATAACATTATAATATGACATGTCATCAGTTTACAGAAAAAAATTCTCAAAGGAACACAAAGTTCTGAATACGTAAGTATTGGTATTATCATAGAGAAAAGCAAATATTCATTATTCATTTAGGAAAGGAAAGGTACACCAGTGTAAAAAGTTTAAAACAAGGGTAAAGGAAGTAAGTGTCAGGAACAGAAAGAATCTCTGCCCACCAGTTCTCCGGGTCAATGCCACACCTACCCTCTTCCTGCCCCCCACAGGCCTCCCCTCCATCCAGCCCACCCAGCCTCTCATCAGTCACACCATTTCTCTGCCTTCCTTCTTCCCTGTATTCCCCTTCTCCCTCAAGTGCACCTGTGCCCTCCAGATTCCCAACTCCTAAACACATCTTCACCAACCCCCATGTGAACTATGGCTGCCTAGCTCCATCTCCTCCTCTCTGCTCTAGCTACCACAGTACCCTCCTGACCTGTCTCCATACCCCCACTTTCTCCTTCCATTTCAATCCACTGTTCAGGTACATCTGTCTTCTCCATGGCCAGAGCCATCTCAGAAGCATTAACATACAACCGTGATTATCAACATGGCTGCAGGACCTGCAAAGACAGTCTCCATCATCAGGGCATGAAAAGCCCTTCATGACCTCCTCTCCAGTTGACTGCCATCTGTTCTCCAATGGCTTTTTTGCTCTTACTATTAAAAACATTTCCAAATAGCCAGTTTGCTCTGCATGAAAACACAAGAGAAGCAGTGCAGGGCAGTGGAAAGAGCAGCAGCTTTCAGATACCTGTTCCAATACTATTTCTATCACTTGGTGATAGACTCTTGAGAAATATATTTCTCTCGGCTTCAGTTCTCTACACTGTAAATAAAATTGATAAAATCTTCATTGCGTTGTTTTCAATTTTTCAATTTCAATTGACACTGAGCATGTCACCCTCAGTGAATGGGAGGTATAGTAATGAAGACATTTCTCACATAGGGAAGAAGATAAGTGGCCGAGAGTCTGTATCACTGAATTCAGGGGCAAGAAGACTCCCTTCCTGGAAGAGCTGCAACAGCCAAGCGTGAGAGCCCAGCTGTAAGAATTTCCGCCCTGGTGCAGGTGCAGAAAACTCCCATGCATTGATCACCAGACAGGAGCATCAGGAGAAGGGTCCTTCCTCTTCCTAACATCCCTGGGTAACTCCACTGTACCTCTTCCTCTGCTGAGAGTGTTTGCGTCTGTGACTCCCTGCCTCAAAGTCCCCCCTGTCCTTTCCTAGCCAGGCTCACTCTGCTCAGGTTGAAAGACAATAGATATTGCCCTAATAGTCCCAAATAGTTCTTGAAGTTCTCTTTAATCACCCCACAATGCCACATCCTCATGGCAGACAGAAATGGTAGTCATAATTCTCCTTTTCAATCTTATTTCTATAGCTATTGTTGCCCTCTTCCCTGTCAACACTGTAAAAAAATTTTCACAATTTCTTCCCTGTCCTGATTTTCCCCACTCAATTCCCATTTTTGCGATTAACTGGCAACTGCCTATTACCTTATACTTTCTCTCTCTAAATGATACTTTTAGTAAGCAATTTACAGCTACCTCCAAAGTGAACTTGCCTGTAATATAATTACATCCACTTATACACCCATTATAATTACAGTAACTTAAAATCCCATCTGTGGGACAAAAAAATGTTTCCATTTATCATGTTTCCATTGTATATAAGCCGTCCTTAAATATTATAGGCCCCAATATTCTCGAAAGGAGCGACTATCTATAATAAACACCCCCCCATCTCTCAACATATGCCTCAGTTAAAAGTGATGTTTTTACCATTAAGCACCTTTTTCTGATTCTTTCATTAAAATCACAAGAAATAAAGACCTAATAAACAGTTGGGTGGTTGAAGTGAGGGAGGCCTTTAACATTCTATACTGATAATTATATATATAGGGAGTCCCAAAAAGTTGCCAAAAATTTTATAAAATATTTACAAAATCATCTCTATATGTTGGCCACCTCTTTGTGAAATTGTGTAATGGATATTTGATAGATAATGTTTTGTAAATAAAGGTATACTCAGCTACAATTTCCCATTGTACCTATGTATGGCAACTTTAGGAATGACTTTTGGGACACCTGTACAATCCTATTTTCAACAAGAACTTTTTACCCAAATAGAACTTATAGGAATAAGAAAAAACACAATCATTAGCAGATGTTTTTCTTTTTCTCTGACAACATAACACAATAGCATATCTAGGAGGAGGCACATCCAGGGATCTCCCAGGACTGTAGGTCAGACTGGGTTCGAACTGTAGTCAAAAAGTCCTGAATGTCTGCTTGCTGAAAAAGGAGCAATATTTAAAGTTTTTAATTAAATTTAATTTTCCATAACTAAAACTATATTCATATTTTAACCTATAATCAGTAATGTTTCCCCACTTTAGAGTTAAAAGTAAGGTTAAATGATACCAGATTTCATAAATCACCCATTGATGTTAATGACTCATTATCCACGTCAGGCAAAACAAATAAATCCTTAACGTCAGGCAAACTAAGAGTGGCTCATAAAAGAAGCAACTCTTAACTAGAAATGGAAAGCCAATTGTATAAATTTGCCAAGGAAAATAAATAATAATGAAATATTTGGGAAAATATGCAGGAATACTTCAGAGATGTTGTGGGTTCAGTTCCAGACCAATGCAATAAACTAAACATAAGGCAAGTCACACAAATTTCTTTGGTTTCCCAGTGAATATAAAAAGTATGGTTACACTATACTATAGTTTATTAAGTATGTAGTAATAGTATTACATCTAAAGAAACAATGTATATACCTTAATTAAAAAATATCTTATTGCTAAAAAATGCTAATGATCACCAGAGCACATAGCGAGTTACAATCTTTTTGCTGGTGGAGGGTCTTGCTTTGACATTGATGGCTGCCGACTAATCAGGGTGGTGACTGCCAAAGACTCGTGTGGCTGTGGCAATTTCTTTAAAACACACACACACACACAGAGTCAAGTTTGCTGCATTGATTGGCTCTTCCTTTCATGAAAGATTTCTCTCTAGCATGTGATAGATACTATTTGACAGCATTTTACCCACAGGGGAACTTCCTTTCAAATTTGAATTCAATCCTCTCAAATCCTCTCAAAGCCACTGCTTTATCAACTGAGTTTATGTAATATTCCAAATCTTCAGGTGTCATTTTAACAATGTTCACAGCATCTTCACCAGGAGATTACATCAGAAGAAACCACTTTATTTGCTCATCCATCAGAAGCAACGCCTTATCGCCTCAATATTAATCATAAGACTGCAAAAATTCAGTCACCATCTTCAGATTCCACTTCAATTCCAGTTCTCTTGCTATTTCCACCACATCGGCAGTTACTCCATTTACTGAAGTTTTAAACCCCTCAAAGTCATCCATGAGTGTTGGAATCAGATTCTTCCTGTTAATGCTGATATTTTGACCATCTCCCAGGAATCACAGATGTTCGTAATGATGTTTAGAATAGTGAGTCCTTTCCAGAAGTCACTTAGTCCTTTCAACTAAGTGTGCCCAGATTCATCACTATTCATGACAGCTATAGCCTTATGAAATGTATTTCTTAAATAAAATTTGAAAATAAAAATTAGTCCTTGATCCATGGGCTACAGAATTAATTCTTTGTTAGCAGGCATGCAAACATTAATTACTCTTCTTGTAAATCTTCACCAGCAGTCTTGGAGTGACCATATGTCTTGTCAATGAATAGTAATACTTTGAAAGGAATCTTTTCTCCTGAGAAGTAGGTCTCAACAGTGGGCTTAAAATATTCAAAAAGTCATTCTGTAAACAGATTTTCTCTTATACAGGTTTTGTTTTTCCATTTTAAAGCAAAGGCAGAGAAGATTTAGCACGATTGCTAAGGGGCAAGGGATTTCAGAATGGTAGGCAAGCATTGGCTTCAACTTAACATGCCTCGCCCTAAGAAAAGAGCCTGTCCTTTAAAGCTTTAAAGCCAGACTTTGACTATTCTTCTCTATCAAAGTTCTAGATGTCATCTTCTTCCATAGAAGGCTGTTTCATCTACACTGAACAGCCATTGTTTAATACACGTATATCTACCTTTGCCCATGATCTAAACTAGATATTCTGGATACTTTCTTGTAGTTTGCAAATCAGCACTTGCTCCTTCACCTTGCACTTTTATGTTATGGAGACAGCTTCCTTCCTTAAACTTCATGAATCAACCCCTACTGGCTTCAGACTTTTCTTTTGCAGCTTCTGCCCTTCTTTCAGCCTTCATGGAGTAGAAAAGAGGGCATTTCTCTGAAGTAGGCTTTGGCTTAAGGGAATATTGCGGCTGGTTTGAATTTCTATCCAGATCATTAAAATGTTCTCCATATCAACGGTAAGGTTGTTTCACATTCTTATTTTTTGTGCATTCATGGAAGTAGCACTTTTAATTTCCTTCAAGAACTTTTCTTGTGCATTCACAACTTGGCTATCTGGCACAAGAAGCACTGCTTTGGTCTGTCTTGGCTTTCAACCTGCCTTCTTTACTGAAAGTAATCATTTCTAGCTTTTGACTTAAAAGTGAGAGATGTGTGACTCATCCATTCATTTGAACACTTAGAGACCACTGTGAGGTTATTAACTGGTCTAATTTCTATTGTTGTGTCTTAGAGAAGAGGTAGGTTCAGAGAGAGAGAGAGAAAGAGAAAGAGAGACAAGGAACAGTTGGTCAATGGAGCAGTCAGAACACACATAACATTTACCAATTAGTTCTCCATCTTATGTCGATGTGGTTCTTGGTAACTCAAACAATTATAATAGTAACATCAAAGATCACCAATTACAGATTACTGTAACACATGTAATAATAATGAAAACGTTTAAAATACAGGGTGTCCATAAAGTTCATGTGCTATTTAAAGTAGCTATAACTTTGAAAGTATACGCTCTTTGAAAGTATATGCTTAATAGAAAGAGTTTGCAAAAAGGATTAGAAATCTTGATGTATCTAGTTTTTTATCTTTGGAAATTTCATTTTTAGAAATTTAACTTGAAAACTACTTATTTCTCAAAATCACTGTTGACCCATGGCTTCACTAGAAGAGAAAGTAAATATTGTTCTTTGGTGGGTTGAACTAAAATCTACTGCTGCTGTCCAAAGGTTTAGAACCCATTACAAGAAAACACCACACAGGAATTCCAGATCCAAGTGGCTGAAAAAATTTAAAAAGACGGGTTCTGTCAATGATGAGCCACAGTCTGGTAGGCCAAGTGTTAGTGAAGAAACTGTAGAAAGTCATTAAGAAGGGCGTCACTAGAGATGAGGCGTTCAAAGTCTACTGTGCATAAGATTCTGTGGATGAGACTTCACACGAAAGCATACAAAATTCAAGTGCATCAAGTGTTATTAGAAGAGGCTTTTGCACAATAACTTTCTGTTAGTGATTTAATGCAGCAACAATGATGCATTATTGAATAATTTAATGTTCTCTGGTGAAGCAACATTCCACATTAGTGGCAAGGTCAACAGGCATAATTGCCATATTTGGGAAGTTGAAAATCCACATGAGTCTGTTGAATATGAAAGAGATTCTTCCAAAGTTAGTGTATGGTATGCTTTGGAAAAGTCCCGAGGCCATTCTTTTTTGAAGGCTGTGTTGTTAATGGTGATAGCTACGTAGAAATGCTACAAAACTACTTAGTTCCTCAGCTTACCAGTTGGGACTGATAACAGAGAATACAGCATTTCAACAGACGGTGCTCCTTGTCACCTTGCTTGGCATGTGAGACAGTTTCTACCTGAGAAATTCCCTAACATGTGGACTGGAAGAGGTGGACCATTTTCTTGGCCTCCATGTTCTCCAGATTTGACTCCATTGGGTTTCTTTTTATGGGGACATAACTAATGTTATTCAACCAAACTTCGATCTTTAGAAGACTTGCAAGCTAGGATAAATGATATGATTGCTGATATTACTGAAAATTAGCTTGAAAATGTTTTCTGAGAACTACAGAATCTTATTACCCTTTGTCTTAGTAATGATGGTGGCCATGTTGAAAATTAATAAGAACAATACAAAATGTAAGTGTTTCTTTTCTCTAGTCCCTTTTACAGATTTTTCTATCACATATACTTACAAAGATACAACTATTTTAAATTGCACATGAAGTTTATGGACACTCTATACTGTGAGAAATTAACACAATGTGATGCAGAGACAAGATGTAAATGTGTGCTGTTGAAGAAAATGGTGCTGACAGACATGCGTGAGCTTGAGCTGCCAAATTTTTCGATTTGTAAAATATGCAGTATTTGAGAAGTGTGACAAAGTGAAGCACAATAATATGAGGTATGCCTGTAATACTGGTAAGTATTTATCACATGTTATATTTCTTTCTATTTTACCGATGAAAAACTCGAGGTTCAGAGAGGAGAATGACTTATTTAAGAACGTCGAATAAATAAGTACCAGAGACAGGACTACATCATTAGCTCTGAAGTCTTTATTTTCCACTGAATGCCCTCCCTGTGCTTCTCTTTTACTACTTTGTCTCCAATTTTATAAATAAACCTATGTTTGTATCACAGTTAAGTTATAAATAATTCCGAGCATATTATTTTTTCCCTTATCATGGAATTTAGTTCTTTCAGTTTATCCTAGTTATTTAATGAGGACACAGAGAACCATATTAATGTCTGAAAAAAATGACTGAAATGTCATAGAAATGCTTATGGAATTCATATAAAAGTAAAATGTGAATACCTCTCCACTCCCTTAAGGGACTAAGTAATATACTAAATTTCCATCACCACTGGGAATGGTTGCATGCTACCTCACTAAGATCATACAAATGTACCAGTTATCTGCAACTCAAGTGCATCCTGCATGTTATACAACAAAAAGAGAAACATAGAACAATTTTTATACTTGCAAGTGATTCCAATAATAAAAAGAAAGATAATCATACATGAACAGCACCACGAAGTCTTTCTCTATTTATTAATAATCATCACCTGACTACCCTAATGGCTCACAGATCTAATTGCAGTGACTTTCCCTGTTCTCTTTGATAAGCCCCACTACCCTGAGGAGGGTAGCATCTGTTAGATCTGACCTATCCCAGACATCAAATGTGATACCTGGGTGTTTAAATAACTCAGCTGTGCACTATTTCAGCAGGTCCCTCTCCTCTCTCCTCTCTCATCTGCACAGGCAGACCACAGGCAGCAGCCCTGTGTGCTCATTACCGAGCTTCACGCAGGCATGATGGGGCGGGAAGGAGAGTTTACTGCCTTCTTCCTGCCTTAACTCCCATTCTGGCCTTTTTTTGTCTTTCGCAGATTCCTTTGGGAAAATAAAGCAATACCTTGTTTTCTGAATAAAAGAAAGTTATTTTTAATCTTTCAAAAGCAAACTTGAATCTTGGTCAATTTTTCTAACTAAACATTTCAGATTCAAAAGTTTCTCATAAGGGAACTTCAGATTATATCCATCTCAAAATAAGTATAAGATAAAAAGTTTCCCTTGCCCTACTGAGAATGGCAAGCTCAATATAATGCTGTGAAAAATCAATTTCTGTAAATGACTATTTTAACTCATCAATTGTATTTTAAGAAAAATTATGGGGTGGCACCTGTGGCTCAAAGGAGTAGGGCATTGGCCCCATACGCCGGAGGTGGTGGGTTCAAACCCAGCCCTGGTCAAAAACTGTAACAACAAAAAAAAAAAGAAAAGAAAGAAAAGAAAATAAAAATTATGTGCTTATGAAGATGCAGAATACATATAAATATTTCATTAACTATAAACTAATGACTCTCAAGTATTAAATGTTTGTCTGACTTAAAAAAATTAAACTCCATGCATGGTGACTACAGCTAACAACAACATATTATATTCTTGGAAAAGGTTAAGATAGCAAATATTAAATGTTCTCACTATAAAATAATAACTATATGAGGTATTTCATTTGATAATTAGCTGGATTTAAACATTCCACTATGGGTATATACTTCAAAACCTCATGCTATTCACCTAATGTCGTATTGTCTGTCCTACTAGAACAACATGAAAATGCCAGAAACTCCACTAATGCTTTTGAGAAGTGGGTTCCCTTCATCTTGTCAATTCCTCTGGCACGTAAGTCACTCAAGCTTGGGCTTCCCATCCCTGGTGCTCCAAGAAAGCTCTGGATCATCAGATGGGCACACTGAGGGCAGTCTGTAATTGCCACTCCTGAAAGAGATTTAACACGACTTCTGGAGCTTCCCTTGTCCTGGGTCTCTTGGGAAACTGGGCCTGAGTGTAGGGAGCAGAGAGGTAGGGTGTCTGGCAGCTCTCTGTCCCTCAGTCGGTGCCCTGCCTGGCCTAGCCCCGCATTGCTGAGTCACGGCCATCTTCTGCCCTGTGCTGAAACCCAGCTCATTGTAACTGTGGTCCAGGGAAGCAGCCTGAGGAGTATTTTCACTCAGGAATTAGATGAATTCAGGTGCCTCCTAAAATAGCACAGGGGCTACTGACCCCATGAATCTCCCTAAATTCTCTGCTTTGTGTTGTTCACTCCATCTTCCCCACTAGAACGTACATTGCACGAGGACCTTATCTGTCACATTCGCTCTGTGTCCTCACCACTCAAAGGGAGTCTGGTGTGGAGTGGCTGAGACCCGGTACTTGTTGGAGCAATTGCTGGCCAAGGCCCACCTGATGAACTGCTTCCCCCCAGGCAGTGATACCTGACTCATCCTTCTGTGCTTTTCCTGGCAAGAGGGTGAGGCAGCAGCATTCTAAAGACACTTGAAGCACAGTTTCAGATGCCATGCGTGTGGAGCTTCTGTGACAAAATGCTCTGTTGCTAGAGAAATGTCCATCTTCAGTTCATGCTTTAGACTTTGAGGCACACACCCTGGCCAGTCATCTGAGGGACTAGTTGCAAACATATGGAAAATATTTCAGCCCTCAATGCCTTCATCTGATGAAAAAGGCCAAGAGTCCAGAAAGAAAATGAAAGTTGAAGTGTTCCTTCTTCTGCTTTGTCCCCAGCAGGGTTTAGGGGCAGCTGCTCCAGGCAATCCCTAGAAATTTGATGACTCAGATCCAGAGGTGACTCCTGAGCAAACCCAGGAGGGGTGAGTTAACATTGCTGCTGATGTGTGTGGAGCTTCTCCATGCCCAGCACTCCATGGGTGCTGGGCTGGGCCAGTCTACTCAACTCCCACCCTCTTCTCCAGCAACTGCATTCCATGCTCCATAAGTCTCTTTCTATGCTGCTGGGATCCCAGAAACCAGCACAGCACCTGGCAGGGGCAGATCCAGATGGGCAAATGCAGGGCCTGATGTGTAAGCCTGAACGACACACCCACCATCCAGCCCAAAGTCCCGAAAAGCCATGCACCAAGACCAAGAGCCCATGCTCTTTCTTCTGCCAACCCCCAAAGAAAGCCTGGGACCCACCTCCTAATATATTCCTATTTAAATCCTTTGAGTTGTTCAATCAAATAATCCTTACTCTCAATACTTAGACGCTATATGTAAATGAGGAGAAAGTGAAATGCTAAGTCCTTCCAGACTTGTTCCTGTTTTAGAGGGGTTCATGGCCCCTTTCAGAGTTCTTCAAGTAGCATCCCACCTTAAGTAGGGGGCCAGAGTGGTGGTGGTGGAGTACGTAGCATTCAGGAACCCAGACAAAGGGCAACTAGAGTATAGCTTAATCCCTTTGCCTTCCTGGGCTCAAGGAGAAACTAAGGAAGGGGAAGAAGGTCCAAAGAAGAGCTGGGACACAGTGAGCTTGACTGGCGAGGAAAGCTTCCTTCTCCCAAAACTTTGCTTGCCATGGGAAATAGTGAGCAATTCTTCATCTAAGAAAATAATGATTGCCATTCAGAGCACCTGATTGGAAATGAGGCATTTCTAAGTATCAAATAGTAATTTTTAAAGCATCGCACATTGGCAAGCTCATTTAACAAACAAACAAAAAGAAAGCCTACACATACAGCCATTTTTCACTCCCTCTATCCAATCTAAAAAGTATCCTATGATTCATTATAATCATTAAATAATTTTTTGTGCATTATAGCAGGTACTTGGCAAAAGCATGCTCATTTACCTCACACAACTGTATAAACTAGATATTAATACTCTCAATTTACAAATAAGGAAACAGAACTTCAGAGAAGATAAATAATTATTCAAGATTATCCTCCTAATAAGAGGTATAGCTGAAATTCAAGCATGAGTCTCTCCCCACTACTCAATACCATACTAAACAAACTGCCCCATTTCCTGAGCTTCTCGTAACACTCCCTGGGCTTTGTCACAGTGTTTCCCACACTGGCAACTGGTTTTTGTTTGTCCAGTTGTGGCCAGTCCCAGAAGATTACCTCTCACTAAGCACAGAAAGCCACACCCTTGGAGCCATCTGCTTATGACAGATTCAACAGGCAGGTACACATCCAGTCTAATGATAGACTCAAAATGATTTCTTTTATTGACTAAAGTTGCCAAAGTTCTGATCAAGTATACCAAATGAAACTCTGTCCTATGGGCATAAATTGTTTGGTGAGGCTCCTTTCTCACAGTGGGTGCCCATCTATTAGACTCTCATTCTGGGCCAGTTTCAGGAGGAAAATTCATCTGGCTCTTAGAAAATTCAGAGGGACGTATCTGCCAGATGCTGGTCAAGTCAGCAGGGTTAGACTGAAGCCAGCAAGGTACCAGATAAAACATTTACTGTCTGAAAGAGTGAGCACCAGGGTTTCCAGGAGACAGGGGCCATGCTTCCTGCTTCTCTCTGAGAATATAATAGCGGTGTTATGGAATCAAGGTGCCCACGTCACTGTTTTTCTTTTCTGTTTTCTTATTTTGTTTATTACTTATTTATTTATTTATTATTTAGAGACAGAGTCTGCCACAACTGGACAAACAAAAATCATTTGTCACCTTTGGTAGAGTGCCATGGCATCACAGCTCACATCAACCTCCAGCTCTTAGACATAGTCAATTCTCCTGCCTTAGCCTCCCAAGTAGCTGGGACTACAGGCGCCCACCATAACACCTGGCTATTTTTTTGTTGCAATTTGACCGGGGTCAGTTTGAGCCTGCCACCCTTGGTGTATGGGGCCAGCACCCTACTCACTGAGCCACAGGTGCTGCCCCTCTGTTTTCTTATTAAACAAAACTATTTTGTTATATGGCATTCTAATTCAGTGTAAGTTCAAGGTTCAACTACAGTTGTCAGTTTTTCTTAGCTTTCTCCTTGGGGTCATTGCTTATAAGAAGAGCAATACTATCATTAACTTAATAATGATGAATTAACTTCCAGAACTAGGTAACAGAAAGCAAGCCTTGTCTCACAAATGTTCTTCTTTTCTTTTTTTTTTAATTAAATAATAACTGTGTACATTAATGCAATCATAGGGTACAATGTGCTGGTTTCATATACAATCTGAAATATTTTCATCAAACTGGTTAATGTAGCAGTTGTGGCATTTTCTTAATTCGGTTAAGACCTTTATATTCTGCATTCAGTAAGTT
>CAUYRH010162726.1:0-11177 GCA_963574655.1 Perodicticus potto | reverse complement strand
TCCATCTTTTTCCAAAATAAGATTGGTCAAAAAGTGTAATCCTATTGTACACTGAAGTAAGTGATGAATACTATCTATGCAATTACTATGTAGATCTATATATTTAAGTTTATGCTTAATTCCATGTAGGGGGATCAACCCTGCAATAATAAAAAAAAATTTTTAGATGCCACAGCAGTAGTCTTTTTCATAGATAACTAAAAATAACTGTTACGTAAGTGATACTTTAAGAAGCAAAGGAGTAACATTAATAAGAGTTTGCTGTTATTAGTAACAGCTACATCTAACGAATATATTATCAGTAAAGGTAATTGTTGTTCTGAAGAAACACAGGTTCAGCATTTCTTTGAGGTCCTAGCCCTGAGGTTCCTAGGCTCTGACTCTCTACAAAACAAAACAAATTGAAAGAACCTTCCCACTCAATGCATGCACTTATCTGAGAACAAGTATGAAGCAATGGCTTTAGGGTCTCTCAACACATCATTTTTGATTAGCAACATAAGCAAAATGCTATAGTCCAATTCAGTTTTGTTGGTCTGAATATAAAGTAAATACAAATAGCACTCATTTAATTTAGTTCTCTGGGAATATTTCCCGTCTGAGCTTATTTAAGCATTTGGTAATAGATGCTATTGGTGCCTGGTCTACAAGGACTTCAGCTGTGGCTGCTGTGCACAAGGGCTATGTATGTACACTGCACTGGACTCCCATTCCCCACCACATAAAATCAACTCTCCACTCAGTGGCCAAAATGATCTTTAAAAACAAATCTTTCTTACATGGCAAACTTGATACTGCCTTAGTTTTTGCATGTTCTTATCATCTAAGTTGCTATCATTTACTGATGTATTTATAAATCATCATTCTATTAAGTATAGAACTTACAGGGTTGCCTTTTATTTTCATCATAGTCTTTATCGTTATCTGATATTAAGTTAGTAAAATCTACCCTTTTTAGGTATAGAATTTGATGCATTTTTAAAAATACATGCAGTTGTAACTTCCACTACAACTGAAATACTGAACATTTCCATCATCCCCAAAGGTTCTCTCATATAATAAATAAATCTTTTCTCCTCATCTCCAGCCGTCAGTAACCAATAATTTTTGATTTCTGCTTCTTTATCTTTGTCAGAATGTCATAACTGGAATCATACAGAGTAGCCTTTTGAGTCTGGCTTCTTTGTTTTAGCATAATTCTTTTTTCGATTGATCTGTGTTGCTGCATGCATCATTGTTCATTCCTTATTTCCACACAGTATTCCACTGTATGGATGTGGTGCAATTTTTCCAGTTGTTGGACATATGGGTTAATTCCAATTTTTCAGAGGTTATGGGTAATCATATAAATGTAGTCATAGAAAAAGCAATAGTAATAACACGTCACATAAATATACACGTACAGTTCTTTGTGAGGACATGTTTTAATATCTCTGGATAAATACCCAGAAATGGGATTGCATGATATTTAAGTGTACGTTTACCATTATAAGAAACTGTACCATTTTAAATTCTACTGGCAACTTATATAAGTTTTAGTTGTTCCACAATCTTACCAGCACTTTGCCAGCTTTAAAAATTTTTAGATATTTTAGGTGTGAAGTGGTCTTAATTTACATTTCCTTAATCACTAAGGATGATTAACATTTTTTTCATGTGTTTATTTGCCATTTGTATATTTTCTTGGTGAGGTGCCTGCTCAAATCTTTGCTTACTTTGGGGGAGGGGTTGATATGATCTTATTTGTTTACTTATTCTTCTTACCCACTATAATTTAAGCCCTGTGACTTTCTGTTTATTGTTGTTATTTGTTCATCACTATAGAACAGTGTTTGGTAGAGTGATCTTCAATAAGTATTTGCTGAGAGAATGAACTACCTTATCCAATAGTCACATTTTTTTAGATAAGAACAGTAAAATATCTCATTCAAACAGTAAAATATCTTGCTCAACATCACACAGCAATGACAGGGCTGGGTTGAAACTCAACTCTAATGCTTTCATGTCTTTGGAGTAACAAAGGTTTTAAAAAATTAAAATATAGTTGCTACTTCAGTTTAAAGGTATAGACTAGGTCTTTGATTTTTGATAGGCTAAGCAGCTGGCATAGGGTAATATTTTTCTAGTGGGGGAGAAAAAAAGTTAACAAATGAATAAAACTATTTCAAATATTAATAAAAATTATTAAGATAATTAGAGGAATTTTGCTAGTTTGAAAAGATAATTCTAATAGTCATGAAATGTTGCAAAATTTATCAATTGTTATCACTTTAAAAAAACAGTTAAATCTGGGAGGCGCCTGTGGCTCAAAGGAGTAGGGCGCTGGACCGGCTGGCCAAAAACTGCAAAAACAAACAAACAAACAAAACAGTTAAATAGTTCTTTTAGTTCTTAGCTATACCAAAGACAGAAAAAATAACTTCATTTGTTCCTTAATTTTTAACAGCCTTTGAAATGTCACATAACTTTACTGTTCAACACAGTACAGCTCTAATTACATGTGGCTTTTTATACTTAAAATGTAATTAAAATTTAATAAAATTATAAATTCAGTCCTTAAGTTGCACTAGCCACACTTCAGGTGCTCAACAGCCATACTGAGCTATTAGTTGGCATACCGGACAGCACAGATATAAAACATTTTCACCACTACAGAAAGTTCTATTGAAACTATTCCACTCTATGTAACAGCATATTAATTAATTATATAAGATTAAAACATTTTCCCCTAAAATGGGTCCTTCTCATCTGATTTTCTTCTACTGTTTTTACTCAGCTGTGGCTTTGGCACCAAAAACATAAAACTATGACTGAAGCATACTCTCTAGTTAGATGGTCAGAAATTGGGTTACTATTCAGAGATTTCCAACATGCTGAGCTAACTCATCACATGCAACAAACTTTTAGCATTACAGCAAACATAAGCATATGTACTTACCACTAAGATCATTTATGTTGTTATAAGATAAATTTAGTTTAGTCAGATTTATTAGTTCTTCAAGTCCTAAAATAAAATAAAATAAAGTCTTTGTGAGATTTAAATAATTAGAGACATATAGCATTACAATATTATTTCAGACTATTTTGAAACAAATTAGTCTTATAACAGTGAAATCAATTTTATTGGTATTTTGAAAAAATATTTTTCAAAAAAATTGAGATTTTTCCAGAAGACATTTTCTATGATGAAATCTAGGGTCAGTTTTCAAAAGTTTATTCTAATATTTATTCCGGTCTTTGGAGAAGAAAAATGGACTTAAATCATCTTCCTTATGTAAAGTATTTTATGAAAGTCACTTACAAACCTTCTATTCTTGTGATCAAATTGCAGGACAAATTTAAAGTGCGTAGTTTTGTCAGTGTGCTTAGCCCTTCGATTTGACTTATTTGATTAGATGACAGATCTAAATGTTGTAAATTCCAAATATGATCAATGGCTTTGATCTTCGAGATGTTATTGCAATGAAGATTGATGGCATGAAGGGATGAATCTAAAGATAATTCTGATATGCTACAAAATAACATAGATATTATAAAAAACAAGTAAAAAATGGTTTTTAAAAGCATAGTAGAATAAAGTTAACCAAACAATATGTTGATAATAAATGTACCTTATTCATTCCAGAATGAAATCCTTATTTATGGTTGCTTTGAAATGTCTCATACAACACAAACCAGTATTCTGGAGCATTTATGCCAACAAGAAACCATTCTGGCTGCAGCCATTTCTAGCTTCTATTTGCAAAATCATCAGCATAGAGTGAATGCTGATGTGAATACTGCATAGCAGCCAATAATTGTAAAGGCTCTGCAATACTAATACCCCAACTAAAATCTGTACCACTTTTTTGCTGTGCTACCTGAGCAAATAACATTTCTAAGCCTCAGTTTCCTTATCTTATTTAATTCTTAAAAATAACTTTAAGCAGTAGGTTATCAGAAGGAAACTCAGGTTTATGGAAATTAAATAATTTCTCCAAATTCTTGCAGTTTTATGTTAACAGAACCCAAGTATAAGGCCACATCTTATGCTGGAGCTTATAACTTTATTTTCTTCACTGTCTGTACTGGCTATTCCACATTGTAGCTAATTTTTCAAAGAAAGCACTGCTTATTGCTATTTCTACTGAAAAATTCCTGTCTTTCCTTGCTGAAAGTTGGAATGCACCTCCTCTACATAGAACTAATGTCTTCACTCCCTCAGTTAGTATCTATAAACTCAAGCCTCTCCTCAAGGTAGTAGCTTCAGGAACACATAATGTAGGTGTGCTGGACGAATCTACAATCAGGAACAGGGAAACACAATGTTTAGGTGTGTTGGATGGAGCTAGAGTCCGGAATAGGGACATACAACTTTTTAGGTTCTGTAGCAGCTATATCTAAGCATAGGAAACCCAAACATATCAGTGGGAAATCATTTTCAAATTCCACACTAGCCAACATCTAAAAGTGATCCATCAAGTGTTTTTAGCTTCCGTCCTTTACTAAGCTTACTTAGTGCCAGTCTTTATTTATGCTATTAACACTTACTCTTAATGATAACCGCTTATTTTCTGACATGTCAGTTTCTGTTAATAAATATAGTGCAGATAATGTAGGATAGTACAAAAAGCAGTGATTAGACATAAACAAGTTTGAATCTGAACTTAATTGGTCATCAACTGCAAGCAGCTGGACAAATTACACACACAGATTACATTCGGTAAATGGCGGCAATTATGAAATATAAATAATCCTTTGAAAAACATTTTCTTGGGTTCATATGGCAAATTTTAGATCAGAATCCAGAAGAAAATTATCAGTAGCAAGGTTAGCATAGAAGGGGGCACTCTACAAAGGAACCGCATGTAGAAAGGCACAGAGAACCTGACTATGAAACTGCCTACAGATCAATATGGTTAATCTTAGAGCATTAATTGGAGAAATGGTGGGAGTCGACTAAAGAGACAGAAAAGATAGGCAGAGAACAATTAGAAATTCGGAACAAATAATCTCATATGATGCACAAGTTTGGGCTGCGTAAGACAGGAAAACGGCAAACTATGCTATATTTTGTACTCTCAAAAGCTATATGAACACATGTATTATAGCGCTATATAAAAGAGAAATTAGAATGGTGGGAAAGAAAACCGAGGCAAAACCAATGAGGGGCCAATGCTTTTTTCAGGGTAGGAGAAGCTGAGGAGAGACGAAAGAACACGAAATCAACAATTAAAGGAATTGGACACAGTGGCCAAATAAAGTTGATTTTACTGCCAAAATGGGCGTGGGGGACAAACAAAGGAATAATAACCAGTTAAGAAAGAAAAAACAGCAAAAGCAAGAGTGGTCAGGGATGCAGGGGCAGTTTCAATGCTAAGCAGAGCCGTGGAAACGCCAGGCAGCAGACGAGGGCGGGAAGGAATGCAAGGCTCATTCAATCTGGCACCTGGACAGCGCACTTTTGGTGGCGCACGGCGGCCCAAAGCCAGACTGCGTTCGTGTACGGTCCTGGCTGGCAAAGCAGGGACGCCCCTCCGCTCCGCTGAGGCCGCCCGCCGCCCACAGTCCCAGGCTTGTGGGTGCGCGGGCCGCTCCGGACTGCGGAGCGCCCTTTACCTCCGCAGGCCTTTGTCCATGAAGCATATATCTGCGCAGCTGCTGACGCCGTCCTCATTTTCAACTTCTGCCTCCACCGCCGCCTCCATGCCACTTAACTGGCGATGGGGAGTAAGATCTTAACTGGCGTCCAGCGCTGGATCCGAGAGACCGGAACACGCCTCCCGGGAGCGAGGCATGTCGGCCCGAGGGGGCGGGGCGCGGCGAGGATTCTCCTCCAACCGACAGCCGGGAACTTTCCCGCCCGGACCCTGCCGCAAAGCTTGATCGTCACCAAGGGCTTTCCCTCTTTTACGGCATCTGCTGTGCTACTCTTGAGGCTTGCCGTAAAGCGAATCGCCTTTCTGGGCGTGTGGGAATTGAGGCGCTAAGGGATGTATCTTATTTCTGTATGATTTTTTTCCGTAATAGATGAGTGACTTCTGAAGCCGGTTTCATTATCTTACATAAGTGTAAATTGTTCCCTCACTGGCCCTTGCACTTCCTGTTGATTCATCTGTGGGATGTCTTACTGTACGCTATCATTTTCCCTGAGGTAAGAGTAAGATGAAACCCGTTATTGTTCCTGGAAGTATTCACAATGCAATGGAAGAAACAAAGAATTGCTGTGCAGCATGACGGATGTTTTAAGCCAACTGTAGAGTGTAGGTAGTGGATAAACTTCCTAAAAGGTAGTGATGGACAACTGAGTAGTCTTATTAGATTTAGGGTATTTGGGGGGCAGGGGCGGCGTTACAGGTGGGAAAACAAAACTTGTATAAGGTTAAAGAACTGCTGGCTAGATTGCTCCCTACGTCATGGTAATATTAAAAAATGGAAACACTGGTACACGAGTCCTCCTTACCTGATAGGATTGCAAGACATTCTAGCCCCCACCCGCCTGCTTCACAGAAGCCTGAAACTGCAGATCATACTGAACTCTATGAACTATGTTCTTTACTTGTAACATACCTATGATAAAGTTTAACTTATAAATTAGGCACAGTAACAGACTAACAATAACTAATAAAATAGAACAATTAGGACAATTTACTGTAATAAAAATAATGCAAATGTGACGTTTCCCTAAATATGTTCTTGTAGTGTACTTACCCTTTTTTTTTTTTTTTAATTCATTTTGAGACAAGATTTCACTGTCACTCTGGCTGGAGTGCAGTGGTATCATCATCATAGCTCACTGCAATCTCAGACTACTAGGCTGAAGCTCCTCTTGCTACATGCTCCTGAGTAGCTGGGACTACTGGCCTGGCACCACCATGCCCTCTCATTTTTCTGTTTTTAGAAGAGCCGAGTGAGGGTCTTGCTCAGGCTGGTTTTAATGAGGGGTCTTGAGATCTTCATGCCTGGCCTTCTAAAGGGCTGGGACAACAGGTGTGAGGCACAGTGCAGGGCTTCTTCCTTCTTTTTTTATTCCTTCTTCCTTCTCCATCTTCTTCCTTTTTTTTTCCTCCTCCCTCCTCCCCCCTTTTCCTTTCTCTTCTCGTCCTTTTCTCCTCCTCCGTCTTCTCTTCTTCCAGACAGGGTCTTGCTTTCCTCTTCTTTTTGTGATGATGTGAGATGACAACCTCAAGGGCTAGTGAGTCACTAATAGGCAGGTAGCATATACTGTGTGGCTATGCTGGTCAAAGGGATGGGATGGAGTGGAGCAGTTTAGTATTCCATCAACTACTCAGAACAGCATGCGATTTAGAACTTGTAAATTGTTCATTTCTGGAATTTTCTATGTGATATTTTTGGATCACAGTTGGCTGCGGGAACTAAAACTGGAAAGCAAAGCTGCAGATAGAAGGGAATTACTGTATATCTCAAATCAGTGGCTACTCATTAGGAACTAGATAAAAGTACAACTATTTTTCTTTCTTTAAAACTTTTTTTCAAACAAAAATATCTTATTAAATACTTGTAGTGTACATAGCAGAACACATTGCATCAGGCTGCCTATTTTATTGTTTACATGTAATGCAGAAAAATTGAGGTTAATATGCAACAAAATCTTAAAATTAATTTTGAGTATAGTCTGATTTGATGGTTGGTATTTTATATCGAAGTGTTTTACTTTGTGTATTTTCTCTATATTAACAGTTCATTTATATGAACTAGTAAGTCATAGTCCAATTATTTTATTTTATATTTAAAATTTTGTTTCCTAGCTTTCAGATCTAACATTGAAGATATTTTCAGGCTTAAATGCCTTAATTCATCTATACCTATATATTCTGAAATTCATGGCTGCAATTCACTGTTTCCTACTGAAGGGCTAGGCTTTGGTGCCCTATTTAACATGAAGTTAGAAATGACCAAAGTGGCTCCATTTTTAAAAATATCTGTCCTTTATATGACCTGAACAGCATAGCATAGCATAAATACATGCTGCAACTCCTTTTATTCTGTTTTAATTTCCTTTTTTCCTCGCATATAATATTAAAATTAATGATATGGCCACCAGGGCAGTTTCAACATGCATTCCAAGTTTCTTGACGTCAACTGTCCATCAGCTTTGTGTGACCGTGAGGGAACAGGCTGTGGTTACGTAATGGTCTAGGGGTAAAGGGCCAGTCCCGGTGGTTGGTAGGTTAAGGAATGACTGAATGGGACAAGTACATGATTGGTAGACAAGCTGGACATTGCCAAAGAGTTTAAAAGAACATATATAAGTGTAGAATTAGCTTTAGAAGGTGGTGTGTTGTTTCCTGCAATCACCCCTCCTTGCTGGAGCTTTTGTTTGTCTATCAGTAAAAATTCTTTACTGCTTTTCCTAGTCTGTGATTCAATTCTTTGCATCACTGAGAACAAGAACTCACAAGAGAACTTGTTGGTGCCCTGTGTTTCATATAATCACGTGCTTTGCAATGTGTCTGCAGCTCCTTCCAAAAGGAGGTGAAACTGGAATCTACTTATTGGCTTTACCATCCTCTAGGTTAGCAATTCTCAACCTGTGGGTCACAACCCCTTTGTAACAATGAAAATACATCCTGCATATCAGATATTTACATAACAATTCATAACAATAGCAAAATTACAGTTATGAAGTAGCAATGAAAATAATTTTATGGTTGGGGGTCACCACAACATGAGGAATTGTATTAAAGGGTCATGGCATTAGCAGGCATTAGGAAAGTTGAGAACCACTGCTATAGGTAATAAACTAGGAGTTGAAAATAAAACATTGAATGAAAGCTGTTCTCTGGATAAAAAGCTCCCAATCCAGTGAACCAAGAGATTGTGTGGTTATAGATGTATGTACGTGCAACAGGAGTATCTAGTTTGATGATACTCTCATCTCTGAGACAGCTGGTTTTATGCCAATCTTTATTGTTCCTGTATGGAAATTTGTCTTAGGGCTTTTAAACTGGCATCAGTTACCTTTCTTTGTCTTCCTTGTCATTGCCACAGTCCAAGGCCTTATCATTCTTTGCCTGAAATTTGCACCAACTTCCTATTCTTTTTGTCCGAAGAACCTAATTAAATTGTAAACACAGAACCACAAATCATCAGTATGACAGGCCCTCTGGTTTTGCAGAAGGGGAAATCAATGAGTTCAATGTGTTTGTGCTACACTTTCTTTGAAAAAAGGGACATAATGATAAACAAACTTGAAAATATACCTGCTTCTCCCTTTTAGCCCTCTTTATTCTCTAAAGCTGACTCTGGGAAAAAAATAAAGAAGTTTTGAGACAAAGAGGAGTAGGGTAGGGGTGGTGGTGCTGGGAAGAAAAGTGAGGAAGAGAAGCCAAGGGACAGAAAAGCAGATAGATGGTTGCTGTGTACTATTGCGCCAGCTGTATACAGGCGTGTAGGGCCTCTTTTATAGCTGGTGCAGCTCTTGGGGCCCTCATGAGTAACGCCTTCCCTCTTCACTTCACTGCAAGTAGCACTCTTATATCAAATGACTTTCATTCTCCCAAACCCACTTTGTTGCTTCACACTTTACGCCTTTTATGCCTGTTGATACTTTGATTATTTCCCTCATGTAATCCTCAATACATGCTCAGCTCTGAGCAACCTCCTGCATGTGAAGTGTAGCTGTGAGATCACTTTCTTAATATTTTTATTGTTTGGTTTCTGTAATGATTTCTGGTAAAGAGAGTTGATGATACAGCAAATAGCAAGATTTATCTAATTCTATTTTATTTAATAAAATGTACTTTGCAGAGGTGTTTAAAAACTGATAATAAAAAGTCAACTGTAAAAGTCACCTGGAATGCTCAAATATTTTTTTTCTTAATTTTTACTTACATAGAAAAATACTGTGATAAGTAAGCAACTGATATAAGGAAGGTACTTTAAAAAGCTATCAACTCTTAAGGTGAACTCTGAGAATCAGCCTACAATCTGTTTTTTTCTTTACACTTGGCATTTACATCAGTAGAATTGTGCAATGAAAACTAATGTTCAGAATGAATTAAGGAATAATTTTATTTTATTTAATAGTCTAGTAAATGAAGAAAGAAGAAATATTGATATATTTTAGAAATACATATACCTGTTCATAGCAAGGCTTAAATAAAAAGGATTTCAGTTGCTCAAGTCTGTGATTACTGTACTAAAACAATCAATTTCTACAGAACACTGCTGAGTTCATTTTTCTTTCACATGTTACCCGAATTTCTAATTTATGAGAGTAGTTGGAAAATGTTTTGAATTAATATCTCATTTTCAAAAGAGATAAAGATCATTCTAATTTGACATGACCTACTAGTGTAAAAATATTTGGATATGAAAATAAGATCTAAATCCCAATTTTAGATCAGGATATTAAATATCACTTAGCAATTTACTCAGGGATTTAGTAAATTCTAGCAAAATTTAGTCTATTCTCTATGAGAAGGAAAATCATTACATAGGTCTATCAAAGGGTCACAAGTCTGATGTAGAAGATTTTTTAGAGATTCTGTCATGTTAAAACTAAAAAATCTTACAGAACCATATAAATTAATTTGAGTATATTAAACATGCAAATAATATTAGCAAAATATCTTTTATTGGTTTGCTTAACTCTTGCCTTTTTAAATTAAGGACATTGAGGTAAAGTAAACTTAGAAAGAAAAATATACAAAATGAAAGACAAATTTACTTTTAATAAAGATATGTACATACAGATAATTTATTATTTGAATGGAACATGAAATTTATAAGAAAAATATTAAAATTATCATAGGCTAATCGCAATACAAATTTTGATACTTTGAAAACAGGATATAACACTAGGAAATGAACAGGGATGTGTCCAATATCAATTTTAACAAAATAGGTGCATTTTTTTTCATTTTTAAGGATTATAATATATTATGTATTTTTTTTTTGCAATTTTTGGGTTTGAACCCGCCACCTCTGGCATATGGGGCTGGTGCCTTACTCCTTTGAGCCCCAGGTGCCATCCCACTGTATATGTTTTTAAGTTATACTAACCAATGCTATAGATACATTGAAACTAATATTTTCTTAATACTCTTGCACTGTAAACTCATTTGCCAACCCCTGGACTATAGGATAAAGTCTAAGTTATTAAGCACACTACACTTTGTAATGTATTCTTAGTCTAACTGTCTAGGGGCACATCCTATGGCTTTTTGACACAC